>JALPQI010005661.1:0-62667 GCA_025490895.1 Thaumatotibia leucotreta
GGCGACCGGCGCCGTGGAAAACTATACGTGCGAGAGGGTGTTCCGATATCAGCATCTTGCTCCAACTTATAGATTCGCTCGCCACCGGTCGCCTTATGCCGCGGCCACGATATTGGTCTAAGGCGACCGGATCAGAGGAAAACCATACGCGCAAGAGGGCGTACCCATATCGGTATCCCGCTCCAACTCATGGATTCGCTCGTCGCTGGTCGCCTAATGCCCCGGCCACGACATTGGTCTAAGGCGACCAGCGGCGAGCGAATTCATGAGTGGGACCGGGATGCCGATATGGGTGCGAGAGGGGGAGCACCATACGTTTTCCGCTAAGCCGGTCGCCTTAGACCGATGTCGTGATCGCGGCGTTAGACCAATGTCGTGGCCGGGCCTTTAGACTAGGGCTCGCGGTCGTGTCCGGGTTTCGTGTTAACGTTTCTCATACCCGTGTTCGTGTTACACGTACACGGGTTTCTGACCCGATTTACACGGGTAATTAAAGTCCGTGTAAATAATACCCGTCTGCACGGGTACACGGATACTATTTACACGGACTTTAATTACCCGCGGGTTCGGGGACGTCTTTGACGAGAAGGGTACGAATGGGTCGTGGGACTTAAGAATATAGTTTCTTAAGTCCCACTACTACTATATACAAATAGATAGGTAAGCGGAAGACTCATTGTGTCAAATAGACCTTATTACGTAACCGATAGAGTCGAAATTTATAAAACATTAATAAAAAAGTTATATCGGCTGACCTTTCCTGAACAGGTAGTGTTTTGTAGTGTCCAAGCTGCAGGTTACATTCAATAATAGACCATATTTGCATTTGCTCAAATTATTTCGAACCCGTTCGGGTAGCACGCAGTTTCGTGTAAACGGTATCCGTGTATTGGACACGGACACGGGTACCCGGCGGGTTCGTGTAATTCGGGTTCTTAGTACCGTCGGGCTTAAGAACACGGGTATCCGGTTTGGCGGGTTACACGTGTACCGTGAGCCCTACTTTAGACCAATGTCGTGCCCAGCGGCGTTATTAACGCGCCTTTACTTTCCATCCCGCTCGTACTCGCGTATTGACATGAGCGAACCGGGTAGAAAATGAACGCGCGTTACATTATACAGCTACAGGCCGAATCCAAAATATTACGTTATAAACATTTTCATTCTAAAAACGACTTTAAATAATACTCTTTTAGTAAACTACTACTTTTACATCACTAAAATTTTATAACTACTAACTTTAATCTTAAAATTACGCTTAACTCAGTGAGCTGTTATAAAACGTATTTCCCGAATCAAATGCCCCGGTATAGTAAAACCCACTCAAAACTACACTTCATCTGCCAAATCCAATATCGCATAACTAGAATTAATGCTTTAAACTTTTAAATGCACTTTAAATTCAATACCAAATCGAGAAAACCGTTCACCCTGGCAACACCTGCATAATATGCACTTATTTAGGACGAAATTTTAGTGGTTTAAAGTTGACTTTGGCATCTGTTGCGGTCTAAACGGAAGGGTATGAGGGAGAGAGAGCTCACTTAAGTTTCGTATTGGTTCGTAGGTCGTTATTGTATCATTGTTAAGCTTCTGATGTACAGGGTGCATTGGAAAGTGGAATCGGGTCGAATACGGAACTTAATAGGAGAAAATAATCTAATAGAGGATCGTTTAATGAGATTTTTTTATTGTGTCGCACTGCTAAGCAAAGGCTCCTCTCCCTTACATTTCCGAACTTCCCGATTTAGGGCTATTTCTGGCCAGTTGTTGAAAATGCATCCAGGCATATAAATTTTATAAAACTGTTTTTGTTAATTTTATTATTTAATTAAAATTTAATATTGTATACTGTGTGCACCACATTTTTATACCACAACGTGGGCTAACAGGCATATGGATCAGCTGATGGTAAGCTGTAGATAACATTGGAATTTAATACCACAACGTAGGCAAACAAGCATTTGGATCTCTTGATAGTAAGCAGTGGATATCATTGGAATTGAATGGCTATCTAGTTTTAGTTAAGTTAAAAAAATAAAACCATTCTTGTGAAAATTATTCTGTTCTTACAGTAATAAAGATTCGTTTTAATATTCAACATGTCGATTAGATGATCATTCTAAATTTATAAGTAACATTAAACTTTTAACTGGTAATACTAAAGAAGAATCTTTGCTTTTTCAGAACTAAATGTCGGTTGTAAACTTAATAAGGCTCCCCAGTTCCCCAGTTTCTTATTAAATTGATCTTGCACTTGCTATTTTTTGTTTCTGAAGACCAAACGCCAGACAGGACAAATGAAAATAAAAGAAGTGGAAGGCAGCTCCCACCATCAGATGGAAATAATAATTGCCAAGGAGAAGGAGAGAGTTATTAGAGAGAGACTAATGAAAAATAAACTACAAAAATTTAAGCATGTCAAAAATATAAACCACTAAAACACGTTCCGAATTAATGGAATCTCAGTGTACACCATACTTTACCGTAAAGAGTTCACTTGAACCAGGTTGTATCGACATTTCAGTTACTGGACTGCACATAACGGGAAACTTTTCAATTTCTACCCGGCGTTTGCATTCTCGCCGTATTGAATTTACCCAGACTTTGTGGAGCTCTTCACTGCTCGGATTGAAAGGGTACTGCGATTATTATTACTGTTCCATTTTTGTGTGCTATTTTCATAAACAACAGTTTTGTTCTAATTAAAATACTACAATTATATTTATCATGGATTCATGGGAAAAACCAATAAGAAATACTTAATAAAACAAATTGAGTTTGTTTCAAACATACCTATACCTTATTTTGTTTACTTCTTCGGTGAATTGTTATACATCATCAGCCTATCTCAGTCCACTGCTGGACGTAGGCCTCTCCTATTAACTATGCGTATAGACAATAATGCGTAAAAGCCCATAATCGCCACGCTGGGCGAGCGGGTTGGCGATCGTAGTTATGACTGTGTCCATTATGATGACGCTGCTGCCAATCATCAGTCAAACCAAAGGATGGTTAGTGACACTTCAATTCCTTAATAGACTCTTACGATACCCGCGGGAAGAGTGGGGATGGTGACAAATGTATTCTTGCTGCCGTTACCATACGGCTTGCATTGCTATAGTATGTTACTATGAGTAACTAGAGGTGCATTGTATCAGCGTTACGTGCCATCAGATGCCTTCATTTTCACAATCTGTACTGTTTGTCAGCAGAAAAAAAAAATAATATTGCTGACTTTTGACGTTTTTGACACAAGTCGTGAAAACACGTTCGCAGATATATTTATTTTTTTGTTTACCAATAAATATCAATAATTTTATTTTAAAATGCATGTTAATTAAAGGTAGATTGTAACCCTTAAATTGGCAAATTTAAAAAAATCGTGCGTTATAGCCTCCTCGCCATTGTGTATTAAAAAAATACAAAAAGTGGGTCACTGACTATGTACACTGTGAGGTACATTGCCAATTTAAGGGTCGGTTACTAGACCTGACGGTTACTGAACGTGACTGACATGATGCAAGTTTTTAGGTTTGTTTATTTAGTTAACTTACGAACAGTAGGTATACATTCAGTGTCCTATCATTCTGACTAGATTTAAACCTAAAAGTTGTACGACTCACAAAAACACAAGACGGAGTCATTTTACCTAACAATACAAATTGTGCCTGTGAAATTAACTACCTTTGTTATCTCTGTGATTCACACTGACTCACTTACAAGTACCTGGTTAATGGTTATTGTATTATTTGTTATGTAAAGTGAGTGATTCACGTACAAAGTACCTAAACAATTTTATTGTCTGGATTCTAAGTAGCTGAACTATACGTTGAAGCCGCTGAGTCGCTTCTGAAATTGCTTGCACTGTTATTTTTACGAATATGCCTTTCGTCATTGCGCCAATAAAATCCGCTATGTGTTTCATACACACTAAAGTGTATAAATTTAATTAAATAAAATCCACCCGATTTTCTTTCCATCGATATCTCATAGGACCTTTTTATCACCGCAGCTTGTGTTGTCATAATTTGGATACTTTATGTATTCTGGCCAAGCCCTCAATTTGGATCATTTCCCAAAGGAACATATTTTTTGCAGGCAATTGTGTGAATGTCGAATAATTTTGTCGTGTTGCTGACTGGCCGACCACTAAATCAAGGTTGATATTGCCAGGGTTATTATTATAAGTCTGATTATTAATATGCAGGACAACTTAAGGACCCCTTTTTTAAAAACTGACTGAACATTTTAGGTACAGGTATAGATATCAATCAAGCTGATAAGCTTGAAAATCTATCTCTATCTCTGGTAAAATAAAATACAGGAAATATAATATTTTCGAGACCTGACCTACTCATAAACTGGGGATGTTTTTTTTTATTTTGCTGTAATCCTATAGTGTGGGGTATCGTTTGATATTTAGGTCCTTAAAAAAGAAAAGGAATCAATGATCATAAAAGAAAGTTTTTTCTAAAGTCACCATTTTTGGAGAATTTAATCGCTCAAGAATGAAAAAAAATGTCTCGCCCCCACTAACTTTAGTTGTGATGCATGGGTTCGAAAAATATGAAAAAAATCGTGATAAGTAGATTTATAGAAGAATTGAAACTAAGACCATTTCGATTATAATCGCCCCAGCTGTTTTTGAATAAATACGGAACGATGTGACTTGATGGGTTATACTCGTATTATAAGTAGTTATTAGAAACGATTTGACATTGCCATCGTTTCTTGCTCTGCTTTTGAGATTAATCAAACAGATTGAGCACGGTCACGATCCTCGCTCCAGGTCTTTCCTGCTGCAGAGGTTGTCCATTGCGGTTCAACCTGGAAACGCGAGCCGTGTGGTGACGGCAGTAAGAATACATTTGTCACCATCCCAACTCTTCCCGCGGGAGTTTAAGAGTCGACTAAGGGATTGAATTAGTGTCACTAACCATTCTTCGATTTGATTGATGACGGGCAGCAGCGTCAATATAGTGGACACATTACTGCGGTCGCCAATCCGCATGCCCAGCGTGGTGATTATGGGCATTTACCTCCTAATGCATCTATACGCATAGTAGGAGAGGCCTACGTCCAGCAGTGGACTGGGATAGGCTGATGATGTGATGATGATGATGTGATGTGGAAACGCGGCGAGTGTAATGGGCACCTTTGTGTCGGGGGAGGCACGGAGCGGGCTTAGCTAAGGGGTGCTAATATATTTTAGAATAAGTTGAAGTTTAATTTATAATATTATTTTATACTTAGATTCATGGGGCCCCAGCGCACGCTAATTGTTTGCTGAGATCGCGAAACGTCTGGTTGATGTAACTAAAGACCGAAGAGCTGGCAACTTCCTCGCACAACGCATCAGTATTGCGATACAGCGAGGAAATGCCGCCAGCATCCTCGGTACAATGCCACAAGGGCCAATCTTAGTTATAGGTTAGGTTAAGTAGATTAGTTAGATTTTAGTATAAACCTATATAATCATTTTAGTATAATCCCAAAAGTGTAAATATGCTGCATAGAAAAAAGACGATTAGAAAATATGCTCATGGAAAAAAAAGGAAACCTTTAAACAAAGAATCAGAAAACTATAATACTGTTAAAAATAATTTTCGGGGAAAAATGCGAACGGAAAATTTACTTCGAAGAAATAATGAGTTCGGGGAAATTATCTAACAAATCTAATCTATGCACATTTGCACATACATACATTGTAGTTTTGTATATAAATATATATTTGATTTTATACTAAATTTTGTATGTTAGTAATTAATTAATTTATATAAAAAAATAGATTTATACACGGTGGAATTTAATCGGTGAACAGGAACCCATTTTTCTAATTCAGTAATCGATGGCGGTCACGTTTATGTAGTACTTAAGTAGAACCAAGTTTTTTTTTTAGCATAATAAATTTTTATTAACTTTAATTAAAATTTATTGTCACCCTACTAATGGTTTAGTCTGAAAAGTTTAATACCTCTTTTCAAACTATCAGCCATGCATTCCTCTTATTTTACATAGGAATAGAGTCTATCGCAAAAATTAAAGCATGTGAGTGGTTATTGCTCATTTATGTTTTAAGTTTCTATGGCTGATAGTTTGAAAAGAGGTATTAAACTTTTCAGACTAAACCATTAGTAGGGTGACAATAAATTTTAATTTCAACATAAAAAAAAATTATGCTAAAAAAAAAACTTGGTTCCACTTAAGTACTGCATAAACGTGACCGCCATCGATTACTGAATTAGAAAAATGGGTTCCTGTTCACCGATTAAATTCCACCGTGTATATCAGAACTGCCAGGTTGCTCACAAATATACGTATAGCATGTCCCGATATTTTTGAGCGCCGTGGCCGCTACCATATATTTGACGGCGGCGACTGTTCATGGAACGATAAAAATTGTAGAGATATATTTATTGTTCTAAATAAAAAACCGCCGTGACATATTGCACAAGGATAACCATCTTCGTTACTAACTTGAGCCAGCTTTGCATACACTTTTTGCAGTTAATCATAGCAAGCTGCCTTCCTTATCGGAGCCAGGATCTTGGTTTATCCCAGACATTATGTACCAAGTTATGGAATTGAAGCGTTTTTGGAAGGGCCTGTCTGATGCAACGGTATTAATATAATTAAACGGTTAAACTCTTGTGTATTTCATGTGTCTCAGTCAGAGATCGAGTAGGGTAAGTTGTGGATCCATGAAACAACTAAATTTCAAACCATTGTATCTCTGGTGTTTTTGAAGTTACGCTCATAACGTAATACGAATGGCTATCAAATCGCATTCTTGGTTTCTAATTATTTTCAATAATATATGTGTTGTGCAACTTTAAACAAAAAATGAGATTTGTTTCATTGTGTCCTCGTGCATGTATTCAATGAAACACCTGAATTTTTATATTGAAACAGATGTAATAAATCCAATGAACTATGAAACAGACTTAACCAACATTGGAACTGTATTATATGTAACATAAATATAAGTAGGTACGCTTGCAATTAATACAAAATAAAGGAAAGTTAATAATAACGGTAGGCTGGAGTAGCTTTAGTTTAGTAGGATTCTAATTTGTTAAATGATTAATAAGACCACTGAAAGATATATGAAACCGAAAGAATATTTCATTGTATACAACCCAAGTTTCATAGTAACTTAACAATGTCGTCGATAACTGCGACATATTGCAAAAAAGTTATGTTTTATGTATCCTCGTAGTATGACTGCAACCCAAACGCGGGAGGGTCCTGGGTATCTCCACGATAGATATCATACACTTTGTGACAACATAAATATCATGTTGTTTTATTGTGTACGTATGTTTTATTGTTAAACATATTACTTAAACTATTGCCATCAATGAAACATTCAACTTTTTAAACTATCCTATCTCAGCCAATTTGAAAGTTAAAAATCGTATATTTTGCCATAAAATAGACTAATAGTGATAATTATTTATGGTATGTAAAAAAGTGGCTCTAGTTCTGAAAATTGCGTATATATTCCTAAAATGTTTTTGAAAAAAGTGTATTGTTTCAATGTGTACTTATAAATATTGTTCAGTGAAACACCGTGAGCTGTTTCATTGTAAACTAAAAATATCACGGGTAACCAACATTGAAACAGAGTTACATAATCAGTAGTAAAACAGGTTATTATATATTAGGTGGTTGTTCTTAGTAAAATTCTTGGGAAGATTAATTTATTAACGAATCTTTATGACATTGGCGCATTAAGCAACCGAAAAATGTTCAAATCCCATATTAATACAAAATGTAGGAACAGAATGTTTTAAAAGATAAAAAATATGTTTTATTACCACTATTACCACGCATATAATTTTACGAAATATTTAATATAGTATAATATAATTATACTAGTCAACCAAAAATATTAGAAATGTACTAATTAGACTCTCTTGTACCACCCGGGTTTAGCCAAATAACCAGGTATTCACCAGCAGGAGCTAAAGTAACCATTCTACTAGTCAGTGTTTAACCCTAGGTTATACAATTGGGCCTTAATAGGTTGATAATGAGGTGCTAAATATGAAACATGTTTAAATGAACAGTCTCATTAAATAGTAACCTTTTGCATATTCACATTCGGTGTACAATAAAACTATACAGTACACAACGAAACATGGACCTGTTTCATTGTACATTACATAAAAATGTTTCATTGTGAGACACCAGGGTATTATTTTCAAAAAATAAAAAAACGAGGCCAAAACTTGAACTAATTTTAAAAGTATTTAGCTTTAGATAAACTTGAATATATATACAATATGACAAAAATATAAATACTACCAAACAATTCTCTGTATTCTTACAAAAAATTACGAAATATAAATAAAAATTGTTACTTTTTAAACGGTTTTTATTAACTTCACCGCGTATCAACTGTCGTCGATGCTTCAAATCTTGTGATCGATTTTTCGACCACTTCTACTGCACCAAAATTAATGAAATTTGGAACTCGTGTCAAGTTCCCATGACAATGCAACATTATAATATTTGTATCCTTGTACCCTCAATGCCTGATGCTGCAGACGTACTGCTTACCTTAACCGAGAGTGTTAGACACGTGAAAATGAAAGTATAGCATGTTTGGCATAATCAAATACTAACGGCCTGATCTTGACTTCCAACTCCTCACTCCTGATGCTGTAGTACTGCCCACAATAACCGCAAGGTTTATCTTTTATCGATTTCTTGATTTTAAAGAAGTTCTTTAGATATTAAGTAGAAACATGCGAATTTAATACTAACGTCCAACTCCTCAGATCTGATACTCCAGTGTTACTGCCTGCCACAACCGCTAGGTTTAGCGATCTGTAGATTTTGAAGTACTGCTTTAGACATTTGGTAGAAATATACGGATTTCATTATCATAATCATCATCATATCAGCCGAAAGACGTTCACTGGTGAATATAGGCCTCCCCCAAAGATTGCCACAAGGACCGGCCCTGTGCCACCCGCATCCAGTGACCTTCACCAGGTCTTGAGTCCACCTTGTGGGGGGCCTACCCACGCTGCGCCTTCCGATACGTGCCCACCACTCGAAAAACTTACCGCCCCAACGGCCATCGGTTCCACGCGCGACGAGTTCCGCCCACTGCCACTTCAGTTTAGCGATTCGAAGAGCTATATCGGTTATTTTGGTTCTGCTGCGGATGGTTTCATTTCTAATCCGATATCGCAGAGAGACTCCTAATATAGCCCTCTCCTTTACCCTTTGGGTGACATTGAGCATTCTTATAAGGCCCATTGTAAGCGAGCACGGTTTAGTACCGTAGGTCATCACTAGCAACATACACTGATCAAAGACTTTCGTCTTCAAACCCTGCGGAATATTGGACGAAAAGATACAGACGGATTTAATACTGACTTCCAACTCCTCAAACCTGGTGCTGCTGAGACACGTGTCACTGCCAGCCATGTCGGGCCTGCGGCCCTCCAGCTGATAGAGTGACATCAGCGTGAGTGGATCGGGTAGGGCGAGCCGTCAGGCCTGCGGCCCTCCAGCTGATAGAGTGACAGCGTGAGTAAAGCGCGTATGGCGAGCCGTCGGGCCTGCGGCCCTCCAGCTGATAGTGTGACAGCGTGAGTGGATCGCGTAGTATAGGGCGACCCGTCGGGCCTTCGGCCCTCCAGCTGATAGAGTAACAGCGTGAGTGGATCACGTGGGGCGAGCCGTCGGGCCTTCGGCCCTCCAGCTGATAGAGTGACGACAGCGTGAGTGTACCGCGTAGGGCGAGCCGTCGGGCCTTCGGCCCTCCAGCTGATAGAGTGACAGTGTGAGTGGATCACGTGGGGCGATCCGTCGGGCCTTCGGCCCTCCAACTGATAGAGTGACATCAGCGTGAGTGGACCGCGTAGGGCGAGTCGTCGGCCCTGCGGCCTTCTGGCCGATAAACTGACAGCGTGAGTGGATCGCGTAGGGTAGGGTGACCCGTCGGGCCTGCGGCCCTCCAGCTGATAGGGTGACAGCGTGACTGGATCGCATAGCGTAGGGCGAGCCGTCGGGCCTGCGGCCCTCCAGCTGATAGAGTGACAACGTGAGTGGAGCGCGTAGGGCAAACCGTCGGGCCTGCGGCCCTCCAGCTGATAGAGTGACAGCGTGATTGGATCGCGTAGCGCAGGGTGACCCGTCGGGCCTGCGGCCCTCCAGCTGATAGAGTGACAGCGTGAGTGGACCGCGTAGGGCGAGCCGTTGGGCCTGCGGCCCTCCAGCTGATAGAGTGACAGCGTCAGTGGACCGCGTAGGGCGAGCCGTCGGGCCTGCGGCCCTCCAGCTGATAGTGTGACAGCGTGAGTGGATTGCGTAGCGTAGGGCGACCCGTCGGGCCTTCGGCCCTCCAGCTGATAGAGTGATATCAGCGTGAGTGGACCGCGTGGGCGAGCCGTCGAGCCTGTGGCTCTCTGGCCGATAAACTGAGCGTGAGCGGATCGCGTAGCGTAGGGCGACCCGTCGGGCCTGCGGCCCTCCAACTGACAGAGTGACAGGGAGAGTGGATCGCGTAGGGCGAGCCGTCGGGCCTTCAGCCCTCCAGCTGATAGAGTGACATCAGCGTGAGTGGATCGGGTAGGGCGAGCCGTCGGGCCTGCGGCCCTCTGGCCGATAAACTGACAGCGTGAGTGGATCGCGTAGCTTATCAGCTTGACAGCGTAATTGAACCGCGTAGGTCGAGCCGTCGGGCCTGCGACCCTCCAGCTGATAGAGTGACAGCGTGAGTGGATCGCGCAGGGTGAGCCGTCGGGCCTGCGGCCCTCCAGCTGATAGAGTGACAGCATGAGTGGATCGCGTAGGGCGAGCCGTCGTGCCTGCGGCCCTCCAGCTGATAGAGTGACAGCGTGAGTGGATCGCGTATGGTGAGCCATCGGGCCTGCGGCCCTCCAGCTGATAGGGTGACAGCGTGAGTGGATCGCATAGCGTAGGGCGAGCCGTCGGGCCTTCGGCCATCCAGCTGATAGAGTGACAGCGTGAGTTGATCGCGTAGGGCGAGCCGTCGGGCCTCGCTTTAAACTTGATTTTCTCAATAAACCAAATTGATTGATGTATTCCTTATTGTCAGATCTCTGTTATCTAAGGTATTGTATGAATAACACGTCCAGTTGAGACACTTCGGGCATTCAAGCTGACATTTTTTTAGTGTCGGATTTCAAAAAATATCTATTTAGCAGCGATTCTCCTCCCGTTACACATAAAATACTGTCCATTACGTTTACACATGTTTGTGTCATGATTAAAGCGCGAGAGTTAAACGCTAGCATCCCTAATTGTATTGCATATTACAAAAAACATCCTTTGATCTAGAAAAAGTTGCACTAAAAACTTGAAAATAAAATAAGTAAAAAAAGTTTTAAGTTAAACGGTTTTAATTGCACCAAAAACTAGAAAATAAAAATTTGTTGTAACTAACCGTAGATGCTACTTTCTGTAGATTAGTCACGTGAAACTATTATCACTGTAGTCTTCCCAAGTCGGATGCTGAAAGCCACGTTTAGCCTCTATGTCAGTGGATTAAGCGTATCCTAATCGGAAACTTTTACCAAACTAAAATAAAAACGTGGGGCGTTATTATGAAGCAACATACAAGTTCAAAATTTGTAATTGTAGCTTTAATTTTGCAATGAATCATTTATCTGTTCCAACACTTCTACAGAGGTAAATAACTTTTATCAAGACCAGAACAAAACTTATTACTCTATTGCTATCTTGATTTCTATGTGTGTTCTTAACTAACGATAGCGACTTAATCACAATTGCGTACGCCCCACGTTTTTATTTCAGTTTGGTAAAAGTTTCCGATTAGGATACGCTTAATCCACTGACATAGAGGCTAAACGTGGCTTTCAGCATCCGACTTGGGAAGACTACAGTGATAATAGTTTCACGTGACTAATCTACAGAAAGTAGCATCTACGGTTAGTTACAACAAATTTTTATTTTCTAGTTTTTGGTGCAATTAAAACCGTTTAACTTAAAACTTTTTTTACTTATTTTATCTTGGTTCAATTCGCTTTGAAGCATGTAGCGACGTGCTCCTTCTGCGATCGTCGCTCGCACCCTGAGGAGTCGTGGAGGGTCCCT
This sequence comes from Thaumatotibia leucotreta, assembly GCA_025490895.1. NCBI lineage: Eukaryota > Metazoa > Arthropoda > Insecta > Lepidoptera > Tortricidae > Thaumatotibia > Thaumatotibia leucotreta. The sequence goes on from JALPQI010005661.1 coordinate 12,103, forward strand.
AAGCTCGTCCTTGTTTGATAGACGGGGCTAGCCGTTAAGGTCAGGTTTCCGAGATATCGCAAAGACTCATTGTGTCCGTTTGTGTCAATGTTCCACAACTAACCCTACCGGTATTTTCTTTATACAATTATTCTTTCGTTATTCGATATATAAAAGTACATCTCGATGCAAGTGCAAAAAAGGCGTTCGATACACGTGTAAAAAGATAAAACCCATCGAAATGTACTATTTTAATGGAGTAGTTTAAATGCGATAAAATTAATTACATAAAATATTAAGTCGAACATGAAATTTCGAGGTTTTTCACTGTCACTACGCGTTACATGTTTGGGAGAGCCTAGGCCATTATTAAGTACTGAGCCCGTGTTAATGAGTTGCGCGCGCGGCGTGTACTGTGTTTAATTATATTTATACTTGTTCATAAACGTCTCCTAACTTAACAAAAGCCGCTAAGTATTATTTGTTCCTTTCGCTAGCCTTAAAGACATATTGATAAGACCGTATGTCTCATGAAAGTTAAAAGTGAATTATATTTGCAACGGATTTATTTGACCATTTAATAACTACGGAGATGAAAAAAAGATAGTTTTGTTTATTTTATGAATAATTATATTTAGCTAGGTACTATGGGTTTTATTTTATGTGGCTACAATTGCTATAATTCTGTATTTAAAATTAAGTAAAGTCAATGCGGGTAATACCGTGTATCGGAAAAGTCCGTCTTCCAACTAATTTCACCCCTAACTCAACAATATAAGACGCATATGACGGACTTTCCTTACAAATAACGTATGCCGGAATTACCCACACTGACCTTAATTTTTTTTTATAAGAATTTTGTATATTTATATTTTTGACATGTGTACATAATATTAAAGTGTTTGAATTTGTTAAATTTTATTACATTCTGTCGGTTGCCTATTTGTGTCTCCGTTGCCTATTTGGTAGTGACACTGCCTACGAAGCTTGAGGTTTCGGGTTCAAATCCTGGCGTCGGTATTGTTTATATGTTCACATATATTTGTTTCTTGGTCATAGTCGCTCCATATCTCGGACGTTGGTATACTAATTATGTATTGTTAATTTGGTGTATAAGACGTTTTATATTTATTTTAGCAATTATAGTGTGACAACTTAAAATGTACAAATCAAAACCATTTATTTATTAATTAAATATTTTGATTTGTATTTTTATTTCTTCCCCAGTAGTCACACTACTACAAGTACTATATTAATTAATTTATTAATATTGGATGTCATATACCTAAGAAAAAACGACCAAGCTCACCTACGTACTGATCCTGTAGACAAACTGTCTTAACAGTTTTACAGGACTTTTGTTAATTTCAGAACTCTTAATAGATAAATAATAATAATAAGTAAGTACCTAGACTTGGCCCACGAGATAACCGCCATGTGGGATGTTGACTCGACGATCATAGTCCCGATAGTCGTTACAGCGAACGGTTTAATAGCGAAGAGTCTCGACCAACATCTTAAGAGTGTCTCGCTAGATGGCTGGATCAAGGGTCAGATGCAGAAGGCGGTAGTCTGGACACGGCGCGGATAGTCCGTCGGTTCCTCTCTCTGCGACCTTAACCACCGGCAGCTTGAGCCCGCTTCGTTGCCGGCGGCACCCCAGGCTAGGTTTTATTTATTATTTTATTTATTTTATTTGAGAGGAAAACTTACAGCTAAAATGACAAGATATGTTGTAGCATACAAACAATAAGCCAATTACAAGTTTTCACAGATAGAAATTGACTATGAACATAACATGCAGAAGTACGAACGCGTAACAGTGGATATAACTAAATATTTACTAAAATTGAAAACGAAAAAAAAATTATAAAGTGTTTATATTTTGTATTGTATTTTGTATGTTGTATTGTATTTTACTTTTATAATCATATTATGAAAATACCAAACCTAACAAAAGTAGTAAATAAATAATACGCCCGAAGTGGGAATCGAACCCACGAGCTCGGCATTCGCGGCTGATGACAGCACCGCAGGTCGCTTGGGTGGCCTAAATAATTCAAAAACACTAACATTACGTAAAAATAAAACAAGTTTCACAAAAACTAGTCTGCCTTCTATTGAATTGTGATATAAAACGCCGTGATTTGTCTTGTAACTTGCAGTTTGCAATGCACTTAATGCAATCCACGTCCCGGTGCATCGCAGCTGCTAAGCGGGTATTCATATCGATTCAAATGCATCCTGCATGCTGAATGAGATAAATCTTGTAAACGATGTAAGTAATGAGTTTCCTATTCTCGCTAAATTATGGAAATTGAGGATGTATTCCTTGATGGAAGCTTTTAGTTTCCTGCTTTCGATCCAGGAAACTGCGAGCAACTATTATGTAAACCTACATTATATTTCGTATCACAGCCGAAGATGATTACTATTAATTACTTGCAGCAGTACATTACCTGATGCCATCCTTCACACATTTAAAGCAATAGAATAAATAAAAAGTAAAAATCAGTTCCGGTCACTTCCGGTTCTGTTCCCCGCTCCCCGGCGCGGCCGCCATCTTAGCGTCATTACATTTTTCTGTGTCATCCGCATCGCATCGTTTTTTTCCGTGAAAAGTGATTTAATTGGATTTCATTTGAATAGTGTTAAAAATAAGTGAACAAATATGGGAAAACGCCGAAGACACGAATACGAGGAGATTTTAAAGAAAATAGCGAGATGCCGGCGCCGATCGTCGTCGGAGTCGTTTTCATCGTCACCATCTCGGGACCGGTACTACAAAGAATACCACAATTATGAAGAGTACCAAGGTAAAGGCAGTGCTATTATCTACCAAAGTTATACATTTAATTACTGTTTTACCGATTAATTGCACACCGGTCAACAACCGGCTTCATCTGTCAAAATTATGTACCTACTATCCGTTTATTGTGGATTACTAAGATAATTATGGAAATAAGATGGGCATTTGAGGTATAGGTACTCTTCGAAAATTACGCTAGACATACATACATCATTATTACCAATATATATGTACTTTTATACTCCACGTAAATCGTGTAGAGGTTATACTACTCCACTATATGTGTCGAGGATTACATTAGGTACTCCACTAAATGTGTTGAGGAATACTTACTCCACTAAATGTGTCGAGGATTACATTACTCCACTATATGTGTTGAGGATTATATTAGGTACTCCACTAGACGTGTTGAGGAATACTTACTCCACTAAATGTGTCGAGGATTACATTACTCCACTATATGTGTTGAGGATTATATTAGGTACTCCACTAAATGTGTTGAGGAATACCTACTCCACTAAATGTGTCGAGGATTACATTACTCCACTATATGTGTTGAGGATTATATTAGGTACTCCACTAAATGTGTTGAGGAATACCTACTCCACTAAATGTGTCGAGGATTACATTACTCCACTATATGTGTCGAGGATTATATTAGGTACTCCACTAAATGTGTTGAGGAATACCTACTCCACTAAATGTGTCGAGGATTACATTACTCCACTATATGTGTTGAGGATTATATTAGGTACTCCACTAAATGTGTTGAGGAATACCTACTCCACTAAATGTGTCGAGGATTACATTACTCCACTATATGTGTCGAGGATTATATTAGGTACTCCACTAGACGTGTTGAGGAATACTTACTCCACTAAATGTGTCGAGGTTTTTAATACATAACTCCACTATATGTGTTGAGGATTTTAATACATAACTCCACTAAATGTGTCGAGGATTTTAATACATAACTCCCCTATATGTGTTGAGGATTTTAATACATAACTCCACTAAATGTGTTGAGGATTTTAATACATAACTCCACTAAATGTGTTGAGGATTACAGTAGGTACTTCACTAAATGTGTCGAGGATTTTATTTATTTATTTAATATTTATTGCACAAAAGAAAACCTTAAAGTACAAAAGGCGAACTTAATGCCAAAAGGCATTCTCTACCAGTCAACCTTAAGGCAAAGCAGAGAAGATTTTAATACATAACTGCACTAAATGTGTCGAGGATTCCATTAGGTACTCCAGTATATGTGTCAAGGATTTTAATACATAACCACTAAATGTGTCGTGGATTACATTAGTTACTCCACTATATGTGTCGAGGATTTTAATACATAACTCCACTAAATGTGTTGAGGATTACATTAGGTACTTCACTATATGTTTTGAGGATTTTAATACATTACTCCACTAAATGTGTTGAGGTTTTTAATATATAACTGCACTAAATGTGTTGAAGTGACTATTCTCCGCGTGAATCGCGTAAAATAAATAATAATAATACATCACTCCACTAAAGGAATCCCACGCTAGTTGTGTTGTAGCAAACAAACTGGTTCAATCTTTAATATGGCTAAATTTGGTGTTCTATTTATAGGGGATCATATATATGGACTACATGAAGATTAAGACTTAGCGGCAGAGCAACAGTGCCCGCCGATGTGCTCCGCGACTTATAATGCGCATCCGCTGCCGGAGGCATGGAGCCAAACGGAGCTCTAGCGAAGCCCGCGGCGACCGACGCGCGCACTGCAAACACTTAAGTTTAGTAGAGGTCTCGACTATATGAGTTCAAAAATATCCTGTCATTTGGTGTATGCACGGCACCACTTATTTATACAAAATTACTTAAACCTGTATTAGAATATTTTTGCATATCAGCAGTGCTATCGGTAAATTGCTTTGATGCCTACTTATGCATAGGCAGGTCATATATTGAATGTCTCACAAAGGTCACTATGACAAGATACCTAAGAGTCCCTAGGGTTTGTTATTAATGATAAGAAAATATCATGATTCGAAATAAAGACTTTCTTTATGACTTCCAATATGACTATAAGTTGCCTGATGAAAAGAAACAGTGCATCATGAGCCGACTCGAGCCATTTATATCCAGCCCCATCAATGGAATTATCTGATTCCAGAAAATTGTCCAAACATGAAGGTTAAAGTGCTAAACTTGGAAGTAAAGGCGTTACTGTCTGAAATGAATATAAAAAAGGATATTTACAGTCAAAGGAAGCAGAACCAGTTGGCTAGTAGCCTCGCAGATATAGGATAAGTGCTCAACTGGGCACTGTCATTGAGGGATGTAGTGCCACAAAATATAAACTAAAAACTTTGAGCGACGCCGGTAGACTAATATGTGACAGCCATCATCAGGATTCACTCTCATCACTTCGCAGCCCTGAACACTGAACAAAAGAGAGATATGATTAAGAATACCGGGATCGATGAACACTTTTTAGAGCCTGCATTATCAGAACACATCAAGTCTTCAAAGGTCGGGCTCCTGCTCAACAGGACTGTCTCCGAGGTGAAACCGACGTCTTCGCGTATCACCTATAGGCAACCGGCACCGACACAATACCCACGATACAACCATCGCGGGGCTTTAAACTCCCGGGACGCGCTACCACGAGCACCAGCGGCGACGGAGCACCCGCCGCCTGCGCCGATTGTCACTATTGTCATGACCGGTGATGTGCATTCACTAATGATTGCGCTGTCTTGAACTGGGATAAGACTATGGAGCTACAAAATACTGCTTGCATTAACATTAATATGCATTACTCCATCCCAAGTAAAAATAACGGATGAATGCGTAGCTACCTGTTGCACTATGATTTCATATAACGATGTACGCCTTGTGAACAACAGTTTTTTTCACCTGTCTTCAGTGTCCGAGCCGAATGGGACTCATTGATTTGTTCTAAATCTTAAAGAATTAAATAAGTACATTTCTGTTAATCATAAAACATTACAGTACTGCAATAAAACTGCTAGATTTAATTATTATATGGCAAAAATAGACCTCTGAGACTTTTATGCCTTAATTTCATTATGCAAAGATGTACCATTAGATACCTTGCAGAGTTCCTAGAACTTCTGACCTTGGTTTATCCCGCTGTTATCTATGGATGAATGTATACTAAATTGTTGGAATGGGAAAAGTTTTTAGCATTACAATATCGAAAAACTACAACAACAACAAACAAATGACTATATTCACTTAATTCCAGACCTCTCATGGTTGGCATATAATATACTGACCTTCCTCATTCCAATTTGGAAAAATAATTATTTATTAGAAATTTATAGTGATGCATCTACTAGTGTCTCTGGGGTATAACATGTGGTGGAAAAGAGCTAATGGAAATTGGTCGGATAATCAACAGACCGCCTTCATATATTATAAGCACTTTGGAATTAATAACTGGATTTCTATGAACTTAAATTGTTTACAGCAAATCTAAGGAATTGCATCATTTTACTAAGAATAGAAAAAACAACGGCCATAATGATATATACATATGACGGAGTACAACACTCTAACTGGAATAAAATTGCAAGAAGTATTTGGCAGTGGTGCGAGTCACATAACTCTTTTGTCTTCGCATCTTGTATAAGATCTTGTGATAATGTGGTAGAAGCAGTTAGATCTATGTTCAGATATAGTAGATGCATATACTTTCAATTGGTAAAATATAAAATTATATGCCTTTCTATTATTCAGCCTAATTATTAAATTATGCCTAATTATGTGGGAAAAAATAATTTGGATTAAGCTGAAGGATTGTAGTTGCACCCTATTGGCCATATGTCTCCTCCGACAATTCTTTGGATCTGATAAGTTTCTATTAAAAAATCCTTTCAGGATCTATCATCTACTTCATGCTAGTCTTATCCTGGTGGCAGCCAAATTATCAGGGAATTAATGATCGTAATATGTGGCATACCATAGGTATTCATAGATATAATGATGGCATCTCTAGCAATAAGTAGACTAAACCAATTCAGTTGTTCAATTAAGTCATGGTGGATGTTATGTAAAAACAAAACCATTAATGTCTTTGAAACCAATGTCAATGATGTATTATATTTCATGACTATTTTATTTCAAGAGAGTGGTACGAGTTATAGCACTCTAAATACCTACAGATCAACCTTGTCGATTATACTATGTAAATCCAAGTGCCACATCTAGCAATTGTGTCAATCGAGTTTTACAGGCTTAGCACCTTCGCTGCGGCAATTAGCTTAACTTGTAACTAACCATACTTTGTAAGGGATCGACAGGCCCCCTACCGCAGTGAACGTGTTGGCTGATTTGTCACATTCAGTTGGTACTCTTATCGATAAGGCATTTACCCCAAGATTGCAGACAATAAGTCTAATACGATTAAATAATAATTATGTCAACACAAAATAATATTACTCAAATTAAAATTACTAATATTATAAAGACGTCAATACCTGGGGTTTGCCAACCGCTAATCAGATACCCTTTGTAACAGAAAATCCCAGTATTTGCCCTAAATTTAGATGTTACATTGTCAATCTTAAGAGTATCTATCTATTCATTGGTATATGAAAGCCTTGGGCCCCAAAAACCATTGGGTAATAAAGTTGTTGGGAGACAGTGGTATTGACATCACTATCTACTTGGCTCACAGTACACGCGCAGCTTCTAAGTCTGCCGCTTAGTGTGCTGGGGTTAATCTGGAGACGGTTCGCAAGGCTGCAGGTTGCAGTGATCGCTCCAACGTGCTCTTTAAGTATTATTATAGAGAAGTACATACTACAGAAACAATAACTTTGCTAACGCAATATTCGAAGCAAGTGTATGTCATGTTATGTTTTATTAAACAGAATTTATAAATATTCTAAAACCTGTTATACCTAACAAATACAAAGGAATAATAAATGCTAATTGATTATTAAAAATATTATTTTATTAATATTATCATTACCATTAAATAGGCAATTGGTAGAGTAAATCGGTAATCTATGGTCGAATTCTTATAATTCATTATTTATTTTTATATTCGACTACTGCAATGCTCTAAACATCTGCAAGTAATTAATAGTAATCATCTTCGGCTGTGATACGAAATATAATTCAGAATCAAACGAACTTACCTTGTGATGTTTGATTCAAATTATGTGAGTATACACAGCCGAAGATGATTACGTCGTCCCAGCCCCCCCTCCCAAAATAAAAATAAATGAATTATAATCATATACGTACTATAATAATAATACCTATGCGTATAACACAAAATGCTCTAAAATAATGACGCTAAGATGGCGGCCGCGCCGGGGAGCGGGGAACAGAACCGGAAGTGACCGGAACTGATTTTTACTTTTTATTTATTCTATTGCTTTAAATGTGTGAAGGATGGCATCAGGTAATGTACTGCTGCAAGTAATTAATAGTAATCATCTTCGGCTGTGTATACTCACATAATTTGAATCAAACATCACAAGGTAAGTTCGTTTGATTCTGAATTATTTGGAGTTGTAGTGGTGTATAGCAATAAATAATGTGTAACTGTAATCCTTGCTACGCGGTTTTTAGAAATAAGGATTTAGTAATAATATGAATTTGTAGCCTGGGCAGTTGTACATTTGTCATCACTCCAAGTCGTGCGGGTGTCGTAAGAGTCCACTAAGGGATCGAAGTGTCACAGACCATTATTTGATAAAAGATTGATGATGGGCAGCAGCGTCATCAACATCATAGTGGACATTACTGCGATCGCCAATCTGCTTGCCGAGCGTGGCGGTTATGGGAATTTACCTCCTAATGCGTCTATACGAGTACGCATAGTTAATAGGAGAGACCTAAGTCCGTCAGTGGACTCTCATAGGCTGATGATGATGATGTATGTAGCCTGGGCTTTTCTAAGGCTAATCTACCTACTAGTTCGCGGCCTGGGCATCCGCAAAACTTCCAGCGTGGCTCTACCTGGTTTCTTGGCTTCGGTACACGGTGCTCTAAATTTAATCAGGAAAATGCAAGCCCCTTTTGTAGGGAGTCCTAGACGCTGCACTGTCCTTGTGTGGCTGCAAGACCTCAAGTATCGCAAAAATAGGACCCTCGGTGGTAGGGTGCTTCATATTTTTGCAATTTTCTATGGGGCAACCTCTCATTTTGTTATTTGATAAAAAACCATGTTTGCTTTTTTTTTCAATTATTAAAAACAAAAATTAGGGGTCGCTACCGAAGTACGAAGTTCAAGAAAGGCAAAGTGATTAGTCGTTTTTTATTGCTTCGGTAGCGACCCCTAATTTTTGTTTATAATAATTGAAAAAAAAAACAAATATAGTTTACAATGTCGTAACAGATGTGCTTACCATAGAATATATTTTACTTATCTAATAATAAAATGAGAGGGTGCCCCATAAACAAATGCATCGGGAGAGCAAAGAGCTCCTTCATTGGTTCGAACGCCCTACTAGCCTAGCCAATTACCTACGTCATTCTACAATCGTATACGATAAGCGATAAGTCACGTGACAGGGATAATGGGAAATGATCACGTGACCTTTCGTACGAATCTGTCATTTTCATACTGTATTACTATCGCTTATCGTCGTATACGATTACAGATTGGTATCTCGTCTAGGCCTGCTGATCTATGTTATAAAATAACATAGAGATTGCGTAAAAGAGTCGGTTACATTAGGAGCTTGAAATTGTAAAACAAAAATGTGTTTCATTTTTAATGAATTAAGATTTGCATTTCATTAGTATACTAACAAGCAAAAAACGCTTTTCACGTTCATGAAGTTTTTCAGATATTTGCATGCTAGTGTTACATTTACATATTCCCATTATATTATATTTATATCACATAATACAAAACAATGTAAATCAAACTTTATGTGTATTAACTCAAGGTTTGATTTACAAATGTTAAATACAATTTCGAGTATAACATTTGTAACTGTTTGCTTTGTAGTATTTCGTACGTCTCTTATTATGAAATTCAATGATAATTAAACAGAACATTAAAAAGGAGTATTCCACGAGAATGTCGCTTACGTAACGCGATTATTTTAGTATAGTCCATTTCAAATACGAAGGCCCGATGCCACTCCAAAGTTTTGTCATTTAATTGGTCCACTACAAATTGGCACGTGTCGTACGCCGATGCATGCAAAAAATATCACGCCACAAAAGGGTCTGGCCAGATATCTTTTGTAGACACTGATTCTATTGTTGACGCGCTTATGACAAGCTTTTGTCAAGTGGAATCGGGCCTTCGTATTTGAAAATGGACTTTACTTCTTAAAATGATAGGAACCAGAGTTCCAACGAGGTAATATTTCGGGACTTAACTTTTACACGTTGACACCGTTTTTGGGCATTTTCACTTCTAGGGACACCCAATTAGCTTAACTCTCACAAAAAAGTTAACGTCAATGTCAGCTTTGTAACGACAATTAAGCATGAAATATTTACGTAAATCCATTTTATTCGTGTTTTTATATTCCATATACGCGTATTCTTTCTGGATTATATGATAAAAAACATTTTTAATTGTCGTTACAAAGCTGACATCGAAGTTAACTTTTTTGTGAGAGTTAAGCTATTGGGTGTCCCTAGAAGTTAACATGCCCTTTTTCTAACTTTGGGCATTTATTTAACGAAGCTGCCATAGATAGTATAAGCATCACGTACTTAAGCGACATTGTTGTGGAATGCCCCAAAAATAGCGTCAGAAACAGCGTATGAACTATGAATTTTGAGTTGTTCTTACAGGTAAGTATCGTGATTTGTGAGCAAAATAACATATACATTCTCCAAAAGGTCTAATGAAACGTTTATTAGTTTCATAAAATGTAATATTAAAAAAAAATATTTTTAGTACAGATGGTGCCTTTTTTAGGCTCTAGTGCGAGAAGTGTATCATTTTACGTCAGGTCCAAAACTTCGGAGGGCCATCTGCACTAAAAAATGTCGTACGAGATACGTGCAAAAACGAAATTCATAACTCGTGTCGATTTAAAACACTCCCTATTGGTCGTGCTTTAAAACATCGCCACTCGATTCGAATTTAATGTTTTTCGCACTTGTGTCATAATGTACTATTTACGTATTCTTGGAACCAACTCTGGCCATACGCTGCCGGCTTATATATTCGGCTGTCCCAGATCAAAGCCTAGTAAGTGTATTTAGCGAAATTTTACAGGAGAGGCAAATAAACATTTTGTTAAAAAAAAATAGTAGCAGAGACCTTTATCTCACAAGTTTTTGTCTTATATAAAGAAGTATAACTTGCTTTATAAGACAAACTATTGAAACTTAATATAAGTATCTTTTTAGAACTTTTATGTGCCTTACTAACAACTGATTACAAAAAAATAATAGAAATGTTATGTCAATTAGAAAACTGAAACCTAGCAAGTGGTACAAAAATGGTAAATTTTACTGCTTGTAAGCAGTAAACTCTTAAAATGTCAAATATAAAATCAACCAAATGCTTACTTTGAAATCCGGATTAGGATTACCATTTTAATAAGGTAAAGGTAAAATTGTAGTATAGTGCATTGGGGTAATTTCAAACTACAGAAATTCTGCTCGGGTAATTTCGGAATGAATCTTTATTATGATAAAAATAACGGTGTGTTTTATGGTAATTTCAAATAAGACAACTTATGAAATGACTGCAAAGCACCCTATTTAATTGCAATCTAGGGGATTTCAATGATTTTGAAATTACTAACTACCAGTCCTTTCCCGCAGAGCTTCGCTGCAAAGTACTTGCTAACAATTTGCTACACATTGAAACTTCTCAAAAACATCATTCTAAGCCGATAAATGTCCACTGCTGGACATAGGCTTCCCCCAGTAGGGTCATTGTCATAACGAGTCATTTTATTTAAAGTTGTCTCGCACTTGTTTTTTGTTTTTGTAACTTTTAATATGATTTCCCCTTAGAATCGCGAGCTCTTTCGATCCTGATAGGAGAAAATCTTGGTATCATCTTCTGCTACGAGTGTATGCATGTGCAATAATTGTGCATACCATTCGAATATCACGTGTATAAACACTACTACACACGCGACTATCGGCTTACCAGCGAAAAAAAAAAACAGCAATAAACATTCAATCAGCAATAAGTTTTTCAAAAACTGTTGTACGAAATATCATTTGATATTCACAAGTCTTTACGGTGAAGGAAAACATCGTGAGGAAACCTGCAGACATCTGTGAAGAAATTCCAGTGTGTATGTGAAGTCCCCAAAAAGTACTGGACCAGCGTCGGGACCACGCAAAATAGGCACGTTTGATGTTGAGTTGTGGAAAGAAATAGAAAGAAATGACAAACACAATATAATAGCAACAAACAAGTATTGACATTATTTGATTTGTTTTATCAATACCTTCGTCGTAATCTGATAATTTGTCCAGGGTTCTTTCATAGAGAGACAACGGACAATACCGACAAATAATGCACGACCGTAATGATAGTGACGTTATGAATCATCGAAGATCCAATTTTGTTTATTAACAAATAGTACAATTTTTGGTCGGTTCTTTGTCGGTTAACAACCAAAACGACCTATACTAATCGTCAGTAGAAACTAAAATAATTGTAAATAAAGCCTAAATAATTGCATAATTCCATAATCGCGCACTTTTAGAACACAATCTTGGTCTCGTCACTAACTTAAAACCTTAAGCCTTGAGTTCACATACACTTTTAGTTAAAATCATTAATATTTTGGCCACTTTGATGACGCTGCTGTCCGTCATCGATCGTCGATAAATAAATGGTCAATATCAATTCAATTCCTCAGTCAACTCTTACGACACCCGCGGGGCAGTGACAAAAACCGCAGGCAGGGAGCGCGGGAGCGGCGACCATTAGAACGCAAACTTCACTCATTACTGACTTGATAGGTTTTATTTATTGTTATATTTGAATTCCTTGTACGACCCTTCGGCAATTATTAAAATCAAAAACCTAGTAAGGGACAATTTCCATATTCAAAAACCTAGTGTGTTCCATTTACAAACTCAAAAACCTAGTATAGCATGCAGTTGCCAGGTTTTCGGACTTGAAAATGTTACTTACTAAGATTTTGAATATGTTGGTGGCATGTAAGAAATGCCCTTGCTAGGTTTGATGGGTCTCGTAACTTTGATTCTAATTGAGATAGAAATACAGGTGTTTTTGCATTAGACGCAGCTCAGCATTTGGGGCAGATACATTAAAAAAACGTATTTTGTCAAAAAATGTCCCTTGCTAGGTTTTGATTTGGGACAGCCGAATATTTGGAATAGCTATAAATGTGTGATAGCTTATTTTATGAAAATAGAGACATTATACAGTGTGTAAATCTAATACGGGCGATCAATTAAACCAGGCATGGGATTCATTAGTGTAATCATGGATTACAAGGTTTTTTTAAAGTTACTCCTAATTATGACCCTACAGAATTTTTTTAAGATTATCGGAGCAGCAATGTAGGTACGAACATTTGTTTTTGTTGACATGGCAGTTATGTCATTTGCTTTTGAAATTAGCTGTCAACGAGTGCTGAACTCGCGTATGTTGCTCTACAATGCGCGCCGAATTATTTTGTATGGAAAATTTTGTTGCTCTAATTTTAAGAAAAAGCTATTTGAATGTACTTATTATGTCGTAAACTAACGCCAGTTAAGAGCTTCGCCCGTATTAGACTTACACCCTGTATAACACTAACACGCCTTAAAAGTGTTTAATATTACTGGCAAAATTTGGTTTATTTCGATTTTGACATTAAAAAATATACGCAAAAATCATTGTATGGAAAATAGACTTTTCACAAAATTCTCTATTCAAAACGCCAATTTCATAAGTAATGACCTAGATGCTTATCCAAGTCGCCAATCGCTAACGCATAGTAGCGTATCGTAGTTTTCCCTCTCTTTCACTCTTTCATATTAGTGCGACCAAGACAGTTAGCCTTTCGTTTACGATTGACGATTAATCGTTAGCGGTTGGCAACTTGTCTAAGCACCCAAATGTTAAACTTTATTGCCTAGTGAGTTTTCTGCATTATAATTATTATTGGTCAAAACTGCCTTATTTTAAGGAGCAGTACTATGTTTTAAGCGCTCCTTTTCAAAATTGCAGAACATTATTATAATTGACGAAGTTGCTGACATACTTCACTCGACGAAGGATCCGACAGATCCCCATAAATTCCTCGGTAGATCGACGCCCGAGGTGACATCGCTGAGAAACGCGGTAGTGCTCCGGCCGAGTCTTAAGGTGCGGTTAAACTAAAAGAGCATTCGCTATTCTTACCTCCCACTCTACGAAATTCGATCGGTACACAAAACGTGATTGGTTGATTTCTTAGAACAGGTGCTAGAATAGCGAATGCTCTTTTGGTTTAAACGCACCTTTAGTGCTAGTGTCCGGCTCTACCGCGAACTACGAAACCCGTAAATAGCGGGATTTTTTCTGTTTAAATATTTATCAAACGGGTTACTCCCGTAATTCAAGTCGATAATTGCTCGACATGTTTCGATCCACTTAGAGGATCCTCATCATGGAGTACGCGCAACCAAAGAACTACTTGGTTGGATTCCAACAAATTCCCGAAATGTAAGAACTTCGGTGTTTGCGGTAGTAGGCTTGCGCGGAAAGTAAAGGTGTCTTGCAGTACTTAACACACGCCTATACATATCACGTGGTTTCACTTTCTGAAAATAATCTATTCATAGATTAGAACATTTATTTCGGATGATTAAATCCATGTAGTGTTAGTGCAATAAACTTTAAATAATAATGTTAGTACCTAAACTTTAATACTGTGACATATCCAGTAATAGACTATACATTATAAGGCAGTACTGAGGCACTGTCTCATCTGGCAGCTACATCGGCCAGGAGACTGGTAGCTGTCGCGCAATCTGGTCTGCTCTTTCTCTTATATTTTTTAGTTTATTTGATCGCTAGGATACCTGCGCCATTTCCTTAATGTAGCTTACTTTAGAATTTGGTCGATTTATTAATAAGGTCATCCCATTTTATTCATAACATATGTACTATCCATAGCTAAAAAAGCAGAAAATAATTTAATCATATATTTTATATTGTCTTGTAACTGAGGTTTTAATCGGTAATAAAGGTATCTACCCTACGATTCGGTACGGTCAACATTGCGCTCTGACTAAAATATTCCTATACGCTAGTTTCAGTGAATATATTACAAATATAACGTTATAAAAGTCTGGATTAAGGAACTGTGAAGAAGTGTACATATAAATATTTTAAAATAAAGTGTAATAAACAGTGAGACTGAGGTAAAAAGTGCCGTGTCTTTATCAGTGATTGCTCGACGAAAAGGGTATAAGCGCCGCACACTTCACGGCGCTTAAGACGTTTTTCAGACGCAGCCATTGTGACTTGTTTTGCCTATTCTCTTGTTATTCTTAGTATTGTTGGCTACATACATATACTCAGATTTACATTACGAGTATTTACTGAACATGGGACCGGTAAAGGAATGCGCGGCTTGCCACAAGATGCCTACAAACAAGGATATTTTACGATTATTTTACTCATGCTTTATTTCGACAGTGTGCCTAAAAATATTTTTGACGATTGTAATATTTGTAATAATACAAATTTAAGCTACGCCAAAACAAGATACAAAACCCAACTACTACAACTTATATACCTAATTATTTTCTTGATTCGCATAGTTTATGTAAATAATGTTTCGTGTACTGTGTTTATATGCATAGTGAATTTTAAATTACATATATTATTATATTAAAAGTATTAAAACCTTATTTCTTGGTGTGTGTCATTGCTGCGGGTGTCAAAAACGGCCTTTAACTATAATACAGCAAGTAATTATTGTTTCTCATTTTTATATCTACGTGATAATTCTAGTTCGCACTCTTTTCAATTATGCTCCTTCTCAACACAGGCCTGGCTAAAAAAGTAAACTTAAAGTTAGGACTACTCAATGCCGGCTCTTTAGGAACAAATCACAATGAATTCATTATTGATTCTGTTGAGGAACTTAACGCAGACTTAATTGCTATAAATGAAACTTGGCTGCACGAAGGGGAGGAGGGGCGGGCGCCCGCCGTACCAAACTATCGCCTGCGCCACGTCCCGCGGCCGCGCGGCGTGCGCGCGCGCGGCGGGGGTGTGGGCTTCTACGTGAGGTGTGGCGTCACTGTTCGGCGCTGCGCCCGCTCCTCCGACTCGCAAGTTGAGCAAATGTGGCTTAGGCAATCAATTAATTGCACAATTTTGCTGATTGGAACAGCCTATCGACCTCCATGGTTGGCAGTTGACACCTTTATAGACACTTTGACCGACACAATCTCTTCATTTAATAGTTATGACTACATAGTGCTGTTAGGAGACTTTAATATAAACCTGCTTAATAATGACAATAATTCCAGGAAGCTCAATATTTTTTTTACTTATTTTGGTTTAACACAGTATATAAATGAGCCTACGCATTTTACTAATCACAGTAGTACATTAATAGATGTAATCTGCAGTAATATTCCTATTTTAAATACGAAAGTACATTATATACCTACTCTCAGTCACCACGCATTTCTGTCATGTGAACTGAATATTAAAAAAAGTAAACCGGTGCCTCAAAAAATTATATATAGATCATTAAAGGATATCGATCGAGACATGTTTGATCAAAATATTGAATCAGTACAATGGGAAACTATATCTCATTTACCAAACGTTAATGACATGGTCAGGGCCTGGAATCACACGGTCTTGTCCCTGTTCGATGTATTTGCACCTTTAAAGCAGATTATTATTAAAGAAAGAAGTTATCCGTGGATAACGCACACAGTCAAAGAAATGATGCGTCTGCGCAACAAGGCTCTTGATAGATTCAAGGCATCAGGTTTAGACGGCTATAAGGAGTATTACAAGGAGCTTAAGAGCTGCGTGAGTACTGCAATTTTCAATGAAACTCGCGCTTATTTCGATCAGTATATTAACCGCAATGCCAACAGTGCAATGCGGAGATCAAGTGGAGCGTGTGTCGGAGTCGCGCAATCTTGGGGTGCTGATGGATGAATCGTTACGTTTTGAGTCACACTTAGCCGAAATTGCCAGAAACTAATTTTACAGACTTAAAATACTTTATCAAATCCGCGACTTTCTTAGCGTTGAATTGCGTATCAGACTCTGTGATTCCCTGGTGCTGTCTAGATTCGATTACGCGGATGTAGTATATGGACCTCGATTGATTTCCCGCACGGAACGTATAGTGCAAAGGGTGCAAAATGCGTGTGCCCGATACTGCTTCGGAATCCCTGCACGAGCGCACGTGACACCTTACCTGAACTCCGCTGGTATTCTTAAAATGAAATCGCGTAGGGAAGTCTACCTATCCTCTTTGCTGTTTGGAGTTTTTAAAACTGCAGAACCAGATTACCTGTTTGAAAAGCTTACCTGGCGTAAAAGCAGGTCCAGCACACATGGTCTCAGGTCGATCTGCGATGTACTCGTGGTTCCATATCACCGTTCCGCCGCTTTCAGGGGTAGCTACAAATATGCAGCAACAAGATGTTGGAACAACATACCTCCGCCACTAAAATGCATCAATAATTTATCACTTTTTAAATTAAAACTAAAGAATCATTTATTGCACCTGCAACATACGTTGCCTTCCGGTGGCGGACTGCTCCTCCGGCGTTAACTAACTAATTAATATATTATCTCTATCATTAATATCACTTACTTTTATAATTCCTTATTTAGTAGATAATCTCATATAATATTCTATATATCTCTCATATATATACACACACACACACACACACACACTCACTCACTCACACTCTCACATATAATAATAGGCACACACGATGTATATCTTCATTCTCAAAATATCTTACACTTATTGGAACTACCATTAGGATGGGTTTGATATATAGTAACTGTGTACTAGAAGGGCAAGGTGTTCCGTTCCGACACGCGCTGAGTAAAGTTTGATTCAATGAATAAGGGTCTGACTGAAAACCAGCGTTGCAGTCTACCGGTTGCAACATTTGCCGAGTTCAGCCCCTATTTTGGTATCACACTATAGTATGGCATTAGTACTTAAATATAAATTTAAGGATGCAATGTAATATAGATTTAAGAATGCAATGTACCTAATATAAATTTAAGGATGCAATGTATATATATAGTTTATTTTTGTGATACCTTAATAAAGATTTTCTATGTCTATGTCTAATAAAAAACATAATTTATTCAGAACATTCACATTATGGCGGCAGATGAAATCAAAACAAGTTTAAACCAACCAAATAAATTATTTCATAATTACGCAGGGACCATAATCTCGGTCTTATCCCCAACTTAAAATCTTGAGTTAACATAATTTTTTAGTTAAGATTATTGATATGTATGAAGTGTTTCAATTACCCCATTGTTTCATTTACTCAATCTGACCTTTTAGTAAATTTATTGCGTACATTACGGATCTAATATATAGCTCTTTCTACGACGATGATAGGTATCATCTATTCCAATAAGTTTTACTTATTATATTGTATATAAATGCCATTACGCAACTACTAGAAGAGTTTCACATATGAGACATTCCATAATGACTAGTTCCCCTTCATATGTAACTTTCCCGAACTTGGCCACTTTTCCCACGCTCAAGGAAAACTACAATAAATTCCCTAAGTTGTAAACCCGACAGAACTCGACTGAATCGTTCATAACTTCGTACATACAAACTTGGGTGCACTCATGTGATTATAGGTGCGCTTATCTGCTATGAGAGAAGTTTTAGATCTGTGTGTATATCGATACCTCCTACGTATACTGGAGCAAGTGCAAAATCATCATTTTCCAGGAGAGCTGTTCAAAGGTACAAAGTTCTGTAACTAGCTCATACAATGAAATAATTTCATGATATTTTCAAGAATTTATAACAAATACATTTTAATACAATCTGCATATTTACTTTTTTGAAATAAATAGTCGTTTTTGAAAAAATGGTAGTTACACCAGTATACGTGAAATTTACGAGTTCTTGTTTTTGATGAACTGAGACAACTACCGTATACGTAGATACTATGAGTCGATGAACACGGATATAATTTTAAGTGCCTTTGATGTATATTTTGTATCATGCTCCGTAAATATCTAAACAAACCGGAGTTGTTGCTCTGATGTTTTTTATTGATTAGTTTTCGCCTAATTTGTCACTTGTACCAGTATACGCCTAAATTGATTAATCATGTACCAGTATACGTTGAAGCTTTTTTTGTATGTTATGGGCATTGCAGGAAGTCTAAAAGTATATAAATACAAAGAAAAATAAACGCTTAAAATTAAAAAAATAAACTGATTTACCATCATTTTTATATAAGTATATTTTTTATTATACTTAGTGTTTAGTCGGATTAATGGTTACTGGAAGAAAGTCTTGAAACAAACACATGGTTTTAATTTCAAGTGATCAAGACATGTCTTACAACATCAAAAGGCAATATAACAGTTGAAGAAATAACATCAACATAAATATTTCGGCGTTGCTTTTACAAAATAAATATATACGTCAAATCGATGCCATACTTCAATACTTCTTAGATGCATACAGTAAGACGTAACGACTTAGTAATGATTTTAAGACTCAAATTAAAAGAAGTATAAATATTGAAACTACTAAGTAGGCTTCTTTCGTTTTAGTGTAGGTAAGTATGTCAAAATTCAATGTCTTTATAAGTAGCTGATATACTTTTTTACTGTCTGGGCTATCAGACTTATTCGTCCATCCAATACTGGTGGTAGGTTTGAGAAGACGATAATATTATTAAAAACATTATATATATTATGAATTAGAAAACAATTTAAATGGTTACGAATATTATCCACTTGTTATTCAACCAAATATTATTCACATGAAGCAAAGGGAATATTGTAAGCTCTAATTTCATTTAGTGATTACAATTCTTAATATCGGCTCGCAAAGAAATAAGTATGCTTATGAGCAGTCGTCGGTATATCCTTACTCCTTGACTTAGCGTTCCGATAAACATAGTTTGTCCCTTTTGCTGTGTTATTACATATTTGAAAAACACACTACCTAGTTGCTGGCCAGATTCGTATTCGTATTCGGCCTTGCTAATATTCAACTATCTATATTTGCTCTGCTTAGCTGGCAAGCAGTAATCTACTATTTTTTTTATATTTAGTTAGGTAGGTAGGTTACGCATAATTCATTTGATTTAACATAACAATTAATCAAATAACAACAATATTGCTAAATAATAAGCAATAGAGCCTACTTTTATGTGTAGATTTTAGATTGTTGCTCGCGCATACTGGTATAACTTCCGCCCGCGGCGATAAGTGTACTGCGTATAGTGGTACAAGTCACTTAGCTCAGTATACGACGTTCGAACCAAAAAAAAAGGTGTTAGTTATATCAGTATACGCCACTTTATTTCAAAAACTAGCGGTAATTTCGCCACAAAAATTTTATAGCTTGCAGATATAAGTATTTTGAACCCAAATATGCAAAAAAACGAAAATGGTAAAAATGTCACTTGCACCAGTATACGTAGGAGGTATCGATATGTTGATGTACGTAGTCTAACAGAAGGTAGATCTAGTATACAGAATGGCTCAGTCAATGTTGCAATTGCTGTTAAAATATGAGTTCTGAATTTTACAGTATAATAGCCAGGACATTACTAAAGTAACTGTCCCGTTATTAACAGATAAATCGATCACGCGCACTATTTCTTAAGTGTTCTTTGTTTTTTTTTACATCAATGTTATAGCACCACAAATAAATTAATAAATCTTAGGACAATCTTCCACAAATCGATATAGGCCCATGGTAAGCTTCATTAAACCTTGTGATGTGTATCCACAGGCGACGATATATTATAATAATCAGTGGTCGGATATCCCGGTGCAACAAGGGGTGAATGACCTCAAACATTATACTAATATGGATATACCACGGGATTCCACAAAATTACATCCAGTAAAGTTTAGTAATATTTTGTAACGCAAAATAAGTGCATGTACATACGCGTTTATTATTATGCGATTTCGACAATTATTTTAAAAGATAGGTTATACATTTTATTTAATATCGACCTTATTACCAAATAGCCTTTTGGTATGAATATTTTTAAATAAGGCACAATAGGTTCCACATCTAGAAATTGCGAACGTAAAAAAAAAGAAATATCATATAATACACGATTATTTTAATCCGTGATCAGGATTAAAACAATATCCATACCCAGCCTAAATTAAACATTTTAGGTGAGGTCTCCCGCAGATACCTCAAAATTTTATTAACTTAAAGTTAAAGAAAAATTGTATCCAATAACCACTGAATGGTACATGGTCTTCCTGTGGTCATCAATTAGTAAATATATGTATTTTATGAAAGAATTATGGCTTATTACTAGGTTCTATAAAGTTAAAATAGCATATAATTATTTTCTCTAGATTCTCTATTTTCAATCGATTCCTTTTCACATCTAAAATCCATTTGTACGTCGAAAAAGTCCTTTCCACTTCTACGGATGTCAGTGGAGCAAATTTGTAAAGAGACACTTCATTAGGTGCGGTATTATTTGAAATTTGGTCTGCGTATTCTCTAATGACAAATTTGGGATTGTTCGACTTAGGATCACGAGCTCTTTCAATCCTACTAGGAGAAAAAAAGTATCCAAAATTTTTTTTTTTCCATTACGCTATCGTTTTTATAGACTTTGTATGGCGATAGCGTAATGAAAGAAATTAAAAATTTACAGTTTTTTTCACCTATCAGAATTAAAAGAGCTCGTGATCCTGAGTCGAACAAGTCCAAACTAGTCCGAATTAAAGAAAAAGTGTTTTGAACAACGGTTTGTGAAAACGCCCAAAGATTTCGTTTATGTTCGCAATTTGAGCTGCCTTTTTAAGTATACCTATCAGATCTATATATTTTTTCAAACTAAACCCGGGAATATAGGTCATATCCATATTAACTTTTCTACTTGGTATCCCCTGGTGTTGCACCGGGATATCCGACCACTGATAATAATACATAAATATAATATGTAACAGATGAAGCTATACAAGATGCCCGTGAAGAAAGGGAAAAATTTTAACAGCATAATTCCTGAGACTAAAAGAAGCAAAAAATGTTAAGTGAGTTTTGGTCAAATCTGCAAAAAAATATATTTTTTTAAGTTTTTTTTTGATGTTTTGAATGCCCAATACACAAAAAAAGGATTTTATTAATGAAACTATCGCGAAAAATGCACTTTAAAAGTTATTTTTATTTGCTAGGTAAATAAAGATTTTGTTTGTTCATTTGACGTCTGTCAATTAAGTGTGACAGGACTAAGACAACATGGTAACAAAATCGTTTCCTAAAATGCGTTTATCATAGCCTAACGGGCTAAAACGGTTTTACGAAAAAATATATTTTTCTCTTAAAATAGACTCAATCCAGAAAACTTCATATCACATTAACTTCAAATTTGGTCAGAAATCCGCTGTTGATTTTTTTCCCCTTCCTCATGGGCACCTTGAATAATACATGCATATAATATACTTAGATACATAGAAAACAACCATGACCAATAAACAAATGTTTGTGATAAACCCACAAATAACTGCTTCACCGAGATTCAAAACCGGTACGTCCAGCTTCGTAAGCAGGGTAACACTACCAACGAGTCTACGGAGGCTACAACTAATTACTACACGTAACTTATGTCAGCCTTCATAGCCTAGTTGGTAGTGACCCTGCCGAAACTGGAGGTTCCGGGCTCGAATACCGGCGAGGGCATCATTTGTGTATTTATTTATTACAAATATTTGTTCCTTGGTCACGGCTGTCTATGTATTTAAGTATCTATATGTATCTATCTATTATATGTGTATGTGTATATCGTCGCCTGCCCACAACACCAGCCTTAATTGAGCTTACCATGGGACTAGGTCGATTTATATGTCCCAAGATAAAAAAAAATAACTTACTGACTTGTCACATCTTCTAGTTCGACTGTAGTCTGTAAGTAGATCGTAACTCTTTAAATGACGGGTCATTTAGTTGCATCATGTACTATTTTCTGCATTTACCGATTCGGTTGGTATTACTAGGTACCATAAGAAACTTAGAGACTTATTCGAAGAGAAATAAGTTGACAACAACACATTAATTAATTTATTTATTTATTAAAACAAAAGTTTATGTTATGTAAACACCAATGCGTATTGAAACTAAAATTATTCAATATAAAAAATAGAATACAAATACAAAATAGAATATAGAAATAAAAAAACACATTAATTTAGATTTAGGCGACACAACTGCGTGGCTCCGTTGCGTCGTCTGACAACAGATAACAGATTTCTTCATTTAAAGCCCCTAATGACAGACGCACTCTGTATACGGAAGAGCTGTAGCTGGCAGGGTGGCAGGTTGAAAAATGGATGCCGGGTTTTCAGCTCCATGTGAAAAATGACTATCCTGTAAGCGACGTGAACTTGTGCGTGTTCAATATATTATTTACGTTAACCAATTTTGAAAGGCTTCGCGCGTCTGTCAAAGCCTCTTTTCATTTGTTATTTTCTGTGCTGTCATCATTTGTCTTTTTACTAAGAACGAAGAAACGATTTTCGATACAAGCTTTTGTCGCTGACATCGCACTTTGCATTTCATCATCAAACCAGCTTTTTTTATATGACGAAGGTAGACAACTGGGTGCTTAGCCAAGTTGCCAATCGCTAGCGCTTAATCGTCAATCGTAAACGAAAGACCTATCCTTGTTGCACTAATATGAAAGAGCGCCAGAGAGGGAAAACTACGATACGCTACTAAGCGCTAGCGCTTGGCAACTTGGCTAAGCACCCTCAGCTCTCAGCCCACCTGACGGAAAGCAGGAAGTGAGGCCAATGGACGTAGTGACCAAAAAATCGCCTATGCGCTGCCTACCCTGACGACTTAGATAGATTGCCTCTATCTATGCCAGTAATTACACCGGCTATCTTACCCCCAAACCGAAACAGCAAAGCAAAAACTGCTATTATAAGCGGCAGGTTAACGGGTAAGACGGTGGTAGCTGCGGAACCCCGCACGAGATCTTACCACCAGCAAAAGTACCCTTTTATAAATAAATAGGTAATCGATAATCATTATTCCACTTGATGACCTGGCCACGACATTAGCCCTTAACCAGGTTGTGATCTCATAGCGACCACTTAGCAAATGTTTTTTTCTGACGAGCAAAACGTTTGTAGCGGCCACTAAATGTCATTGACGTATAGTCTATAAACTGACAGATTTCTGAACGTACCCAAAATCGATGTGTCAGCACAAATTTCTTTGATGTTTTAGTTGTCAAATTCAAAAACCGAAAAAGTGGCAGATTTTGTGTGTTGCTTCAGATAAATACTATTATTGTGTCGAAAAAAATTACGGTAAGTGCTATGTGTTGATTTATAAAGTTTGTGGGCCCTATATGACCTCTGCCCGTTTCGGTTTGGTACAAGTGGTTTGTATGGGACCACTGCCCGCCTGGGCATTTACCCATGTGAAATTTAAGGGTAAGTTCATTACTGTACACCATGTAGGTCCACCCACTAAACATTTCAAGATTTACTGTAAGTATATAATTATACGCTAGTTTTGAAGCGGATTTTGCTAAATGGCACATGAATATAAAAATAAATATCCTATACATTGTGATTGCCTGGGCATCCAAATCTCTGTTATCTTCAGCACAACACAGAGATAACTCAATACGTTACTTTTTACGAGGACCTTTCTCTTATATGAGTACCTAATCTCAACCCTTTATCAAATATGCAAAAACAAATTGAAGATCTAGACAAACTTGTATATTCCGTTGGGGAAAAAGAGGCCATCATTATCATCATCAGCCTATGGTAATCCACTGCTGGACGTAGGCCTCTCCTATTAACTATGCTTATAGACGCATTAGGAGATAAATTTTATGCCAGTAACGTGTAAGCAATCTAACAGAACATAAAAAAGAGGCCCTATCCAACACGAGAAATCGACAGAAAGCGTCTATTTCTGTGGCAGTGCTGCATTTGAAGACAATATTTTCACTTCATAATATTTCTAAATAGCCAGTGCCAGCCGAAAGTTATGCATTCGACAAAAATGTGGCTTGCTAAATTAAGAGACGCTTATGTATAAAAGGGCTAGGTAATTTATTCAACACTCAGTACATACTTTTTGCCTTGTCGTTTACTGCCTTCATAAATGTTGACTGAGAAGACTCACACAGCGTCATTTGCTCTGAAAAAATATCAGGCGCTATTATTTTTAATTTAGCTAAGCCAATTAAATCATTAGGGACGTAATCAAGACAAATTGAAAGGGACACTTATTTAATTAGAGTGGATTTCAAAGAATTTTTTGCTCGGGTATTAATTACTGAGAAATCAGAAAAATATTGTTGAATATTATAACGCTTTTGATATGGTCTTAGCTGGCTGGCTTTTCACTATCTGCAATGTCTCTAAATATTTGTCAGCCTCTGTAGCCTAGTTGGCGACCCTGCCTACGAAGCTGGAGGTTCCGGATTCAAATCCCAGCGAGGGCATTATTCGTTTCTTGGTTATGGCTGTGTAGTGTGTATGTATTTAAGTATTTAAACATGGTACCCACATCATAAGCCTTATTTTATTGAGCTTACCGTGGGACTAGGTCGATTTGTGTAACAGTCTCAAGATGTAACACAAATCGACACATACGTAACTAAAGACCGAAGAGCTAGCGACTTCCTCGCACAACGCATCAGTATTGCGATACAGCGAGGAAACGCCCTCAAGACATGTTACACAAATCGACACATACGTAACTAAAGACCGAAGAGCTGGCGACTTCCTCGCACAACGCATCAGTATTGCGATACAGCGAGGAAACGCCGCCAGCATCCTCTTAGCAAGCAGCAATCTTAGATATAGGATAGGTTAAATAGACTAGTTAGATTTCATCTATGTGCCTACATATGGAAGGGCTACGGTACGGCTTTTGTAGTTTTGAAAATAAATATATTAAAAAAATGTCTCAAGATATCAATTTATTTATATGTTTGTAAAGTTCAAAATTAAACGTACCACAATAAAAACTCTTAAAAATAGCTGCAACACGGCAACCTTTTTTCCATAACAATTCCGTGAAAAGGCAACTATTAATAAAATCGTATTAAACCTTTCCCGAACATTTCACCTTTATTTGGCCGTCTTTACAATGGTACAGAAGTTCGGCCATTTGCAAAAACGCTTAATAACAACCCCTTTTTCCACGTGAGATGTGATCTCAAAAGCTACAAAGCCCAGCTAAAGTATTTTTTCTGCCCTCCGGCCGGCAAACAACAGTTTGCTTTGCCGGCCGCTGCGCTAAACTAAGTTGCTGCCTGCCGGTTTCCTTGAGCAGAAAAATAATATACACACCTCGGCCGTTAAATGGGAAAGCCTCGAATCACGTGTTTGTCGGCCTCAGCCTACAATTACACGTCATCCGAGACATTTCCCACTTAAACGGCCTTGGCATGTAATCTGCTATTGAAGATCCATGTAATATTATTGAGCATGAGCATGACATAATTTGAACAAGTTTAGGCTTAATCGACTCAGAATGACGAGCTCTTTCGATTCTGTTAGGAGAAAAAATATGTCGCATCATCACTGAAAAAAATATTTAACTGAACTACTTTGGCTATTTCATCATTAACCATAATTCGGTATGGCGTTACTAAAGTTAATTTCTATTAACAAACAGGTTTGCGTATTAAAAACCAAACGGATAATGTTATTCTAAGTTGGGCTATTCGTAAATAAATGCTTGTATACGTCTTACATTAAAACAGTAAACAAATTCAAGTGTTCACATGTAAATAAACCGCTTGGTCTAATTTAAGAGTAAGCATGGACAATATGCAACAAAAACCAAGTCCTAGCTTCTAACAAAGACGATGTTATTATCCATAACATAAAATTGTTTAGATTTAACTCAACAATGATTTGCTATTTTAATATATATTTTTGTTACATATAACCCGTTTTGTCTAGTAGAGTAAAACCAAATACGGGTTTGCTACTCTAGCAGACCATTCGCTTTATGTAACCAAATAAAATACAATGTGTAACCAAACGTACTTCATCATATAGACAATACTTAGCATAGAAATAACCAAACGCTTTTTTTGCGTTGCGTTACCCCCCCCCCCCCCCCCCCCCGCGCGGAAAACCTGTTTATACTCGTCGTGTCCGTCCGGCAATCAGATGCATCGTGTTGTTTTTTTATATTGTCACTTCTCTTACGTTACATCTCGCTAAACTTCGATTTCATTTCGATAAACAACAATATAAACATTTCTAGGCGATCTGTGTTTTGTGTGATGTGTTAGATGTGTATGACATATGTATGTCAAGTCACTGGAATATTCCAAAATGGAAGTTGTACCTCCACCAGCAGACACCCTCGGAGACTACCTTCGGGAATGGGGATTAGAAGTTTACATAAGGACATTTCAAACCATGTCATGTCTTTGTACCTAAACCAAATAATTTTAATTTCTTCATTATCCTTGTCATCCAAGAGACTCTGAAGCTAATGTATCAAGCAAAATAATGGAATTACTCGTAAAATAATTTAGAAAAATAAATTGGTTTACAAAGATACTCTGTGCAACGAAAACCTATAAAGTGATGCAAAAAGTATTTTTGCTCGCGATTGTATTATTGATTGATTGATTATTTTGATTACTATACCGTTCTTATAAATGACTATGAATGTTTCTATTATTTGAATGTTTCTATCATTACAATTAATAAAGTTAATTAAAATAAATGTCTCTTTTTTGCTCGTTTAGTATTACTTCTTTTTGGGTAATCATCGATGTGGCTTATACACCCTACTTGTAGTTAAATGAGTTGTAAATAGGGCTCACTGCCTGTATAAAATCCAGTACGTCTCATCATCCAGGGGATAAGAAAGGTGACGATGAGACGTACTGGATTTTATACAGGCAGTGAGCCCTATTATACAACTCATTTGATTTTGTCTGTATATGAACCACGTATTTTTGTCATGTATAACCTATTCATTTGGTTAGAAGTAGGCAGACTATTTGGTCAAAATAATTAAACATTTGGCTGTATATGAACAACGTATTTTTGTCGTGTATAACCTATTCGTTTGGTTACATGCACGCAAATAATTTGGTTAAATATAATGAAACAAATTGCTTAAAATAATACTCTAAATTGGTTATAGGTAACAAAAAAGTTATGTTAAACATTACTGAGCCAGTTGGTTTAGGCGTAGCAGAAAATTTGATTAAAGTAAGTTGTGAATTCAGTAAGATTTTGACAAACAGTAAATTTGTTATCAACATACAGCTCGTCTACAATAACTGAATTGTAAACTAAATATAACTGAACTTATGGTAATATACAACAGACAATTTTCACACGATATAACTAATATTGTTTAGCAATACACAACATCAATTGTTTAGTAGAAAATTAACCGACCTGATTTTGGTAAGATATTGCCTTACTTCGCTCGTCACTTTTTTTAAGTTACAGGTTGACGAAAGTTCGGTTACCATTAACAAATAATTTTTTTCAGTGATTTTAATACTCATATAGTTTTCATTCCTTCCACTACGCTACCGCCTTTGAACAACAAAGTATGAAAAAACGGTATCGTAAAGGAAAAATCACTTTGGGACATTTTTTCAAAATAGAATCAAAAGAACTCGTGATCTTGAGTAGAACAAGCTCAAAACTTGTCCGAATTAAATAAAAAAGTTTGTGAAAACGCCCACCTACCCTTAAAACTGGTATTTAGGCTTTTCATTTAGCATAGGAGTGTCATATTTATCCTGTTTTATCTCATCATCATCATCATCATTTCAGCCAAAAGACGTCTACGTGCCACTTAAGTCTGGCAATTCTGAGAGCAATGTGTCGGTTACTTCGGTCCTCTCGCGGATCTCCTCGTTTTTGATTCGATCACGCAAGGCAACTCCGAGCATTGCTTTCTCCATTGCCCTTTTAGTGACTTTGAGCTTTTTGATCAGGCCCATAGTAAACGCCCATTTCTCCGTACCGTAAGGCAACACACACTGGTCAAAGACTTTTGACTTAAGACAATGCGGTAAATACGATGAAAAGATTTCTTGCAACTTCCCGAACGCTGCCCAGCCAGGTCGGATTCGACGACTTACCTCTTTCTCAAAGTTAGACCTACTTAACTGAACAGTTTGTCGCATACACAACACATAGTGTTGACATACTCGTCAACAACTTCGAGAGTAGGTCTATTGTTTACCCGACAGTTATTTAACATAATATTCATATGCCCGAGTCTAACCTGCCCGAATTTCATTTGCCCGAATGATTTGTTTACCATAAAAATTGTATGACATACTGCTTGTTTACCCGAATATTACCTTCCATAATCATACAATGCCATCCTATTTCTTTTCCATATTATTAAGTGCAATAATATGGTTTAATAGAATATTCAAATGCCAGAAGCAATTGTTGCCATATTAATTGTTGGCCATATTATTAAGTGCAATAATATTATTTAATGGAATATTCAAACGCCATCAGTAATTATCAGTTTTTTCAAATAAGTACTAGCTATATTATTAAAAGTTACAAGCGATTGAAAAAACGGGCTTCTGGGAACCGGTCGACGAAGCCCCGCTGCGCGGGGCTTCTATTTCTGCTCTAAGGGATGAAAGGTACCTAACGAACCTATCCAGGTTAGGGTGGAGGAACTACAATATGTTCTTTTTTAATGCGGGGGGCTTCGCCCCCCGAGCCCCCCTTGTGGGGGGCTTCGCCCCCCCGCCCCCCCTTTTTTGGTTTTACAAAAATGAGGATGCGTAAACAATTAATTAAAAATACTTAAGTATTTTTTAGTCAACGCTTTTAACTCCGCCCTACCCTAGAAACCTAACCAATCAAGTTGGTTTTGCCCTGGTTTATTACTTGAACATATTTTTAAACCATTAACCTAGTACTGTGTATGCACAAAATTAAGTAGGCTAAACGAGTAGGATGCCATTTAACATTATGACAAATATTCTCGGCCAAAAAATTTAAGACGACGTTATGCGACACCACAGGCACCCAGAATACTAACCTAACCTACTTTTAATAGCAGTTTCACTTTGTGGAGGGTCATTTGGATGA
Source organism: Thaumatotibia leucotreta (assembly GCA_025490895.1). Classification (NCBI taxonomy): domain Eukaryota; kingdom Metazoa; phylum Arthropoda; class Insecta; order Lepidoptera; family Tortricidae; genus Thaumatotibia; species Thaumatotibia leucotreta. The sequence goes on from JALPQI010005661.1 coordinate 42,141, forward strand.
CAAGTTATGTTATGGCATGTAATATTTACGGATTCCGATGATTCTGACAAAAACATTATGGAAATTGTCTTTTCTGGTAGCTAATTTGGATGACAAACGATGTTGTGGCATGTGATAATTACGGATTTCGATGATTCTGACAAATGACATTATGAAAATTGACTTTATGGGAAACAAAGTTTCTGGCAAATGATTAGTATAGTAAACAATAAGTATGGCATAAGATGTTATGAGAAACAATATTATGTGTGTTGAATAGGATGGCAAATAAAATTATGGCAAATGAAATTCTGGCAAATGGGGGTATCCCCCTCCGACTATAACGGCTATGTCTTGTCCAAATTCATCTTCATACCAACTCGTCCGGAGGCTCTACTACTGAGGTCATCGAGCATTGCTCTGAGGTCTTCAACGGTCTCAGCCATAACGACTATGTCATCGGCAAATCGAAGGTGCGTGATGTACTCACCGTTTATATTGATGCCGCGTCTTTCAAGTTTCAAGTTTCTTTATTTGACCAAGTAACAAAGAACGTTACATCTAGCAAGTCAATAGGTATATATAATCTTAATATTATCATGCAAGTAGAATAACATTATTATTTTGAGATATTAGGTACCATCATTTGAAAGACACACATTTATGTTTCATTTGTTCTTTAAATTCGTTTATGGAGTAAAATGGATTACTTAAAAAGAAGCGCTTCAGTTTTTGTTTGAATTCTAAAAATGATAAATTTGTTAAGCTGGATGGCAACAAATTGTATAACGTTATTTTAAGTGGAAGGCCTTGCTTAAATGTTTTTACTAGTTTCGTTGCCGGAATACATAGTTTATCTTTATTACGTGTATTAAACGCGTGAACATCTTTTATTGATTTTAAATTGTTTTTGTCGCTGTGGATTTCTAATAGACTATTAAATATAAATAAAGAAATCACTGTCATTATCCTCCCCTAATAAATAAATTTCTTACTGTTGTGCCTCTGCGTGTTCCGTATATAGTTCTAACGGATTGTTTTTGGGCTACAAGAACTTTTTGTATGCCAACAGCGTTGCCCCAAGTAGTTAAAGCATAATTGAGATGAGCATGAACAAGTGCATAGTACGTCATAAAAAGTGTTTTTTGGTTTATTAAGGGTTTTAGCTTCAGGAGTGCATAATTACCAGAAGCAATTTTGTTACAAATATTTGTCAATATGAAATGAGTGGCTTAGTTTACTGTCAATATGATAACCTAAAAATATTGTATCCGTCGCTTTAATTAATCCTACGTCTGATTGGTTATTACTATCTTTTTTTGTTTTAATATGGTAAGTCAAAAGTGTAGATTTACTAGTATTTAGGACAATTCCATTTGCCTTGAACCAGTCCTCAAGCGTTGACATAACATTTTTGATTTTTTCATTTAGATTATCTGCTTCTTTATCTTTTAGGCCAACATGTGTATCATCTGCAAAAAGAGTTATCATGGCATAATTTGGAAGGCAATAAGGCAAATCATTCACATAAATTAAAAATAAAATTGGCCCCAAGATGGACCCTTGTGGAACACCGACATTAACGATAACTTCGCGCGAAAATTTTCCATTTATGTTTACTTTCTGGCTTCTGTTCTCAAGATAACTTTTTAGTAAATTTAATTCTTGCCCTTTAAACCCGTAATAAACTAGTTTAGATAAAAGTACCTCATGGCGGAGACAATCAAATGCTTTGGACAGATCACAAAAAATACTTGAGCATTTCTGTGACCCGTCCAAGGCTGTAAGCACAAAATCAATAACCTTTCGAAGTACCATTCCCGTCGATTTACCTTTTTGGAATCCATATTGGTTCGCATTGAATAAATTGTTACTATCAAAATAATCTGTTATTTTGTTCTTAATTACTGCCTCTAATATTTTTGATACCGCTGGAAGTATACAAACAGGCCTATAATTATTAGGGTCTTCCGGTGCTCCTTTTTTATGAATTGGAATAACTTTCCCTGATTTAAGACATTGTGGAAATACTCCCTTGGATAGACAACTATTAATTATATTTCGAAGTAACTCGAGTAAGTAGTCATTTTCTATGAATATTTTCTTAATGAAATGAGAGTCTAAGTCATAAATGTCCTTAGAACGTTTATCCTTAATTTTCTTTATTGTTTTAATTAACTCAACCCGGTCTATTGGAATAAATTTTATTAATGTAGTTGGTTGTTGTACCAAATTTAGGAAATGATCGTGTCTAAGTTTTTTATTATTTAGGTCACCTGAAGTTCTGTCAGCCACAGAGGAAAAAAAGTTATTAAATGTATTTGCTATCTCTACATCGTTTGTTACTCGTTTACCGTCTACATCAATTATTCCTTTAGTATTACTAACTACTCTTTTGTTCTGTTTGGTCTGTTCTTTAACGATTTTCCATGACTCTTTGACTGTATTTTTAGCTTTATATATTCTATCTGATAAATTAAATCTTTTTGCTCTAATTAACACTTTACGCAAAATATTCCTATATGATTTGATATGCCTTTCTCTTTTATCGCAGGGTGCAAACTGTTGCAAAATTTCTAGCTTAGCTAAGTTGTTTTTAGATGTTATTATACCCTTTGTTTGCCATTTTACTTTATTAACTGTGGGTCTTGACAGTTTCCTTTGTGGGAATGCTATATTAAAATAGTGCCCAATCGCATTTATAAGTAAATCCATTTTACAGTTTGGGTCAGAGTTTAATATTATCTGCTCTGACAGGCTATTATCCTTAGCAATTAGGTAATGGAAGTATTTATAATTCGACCTAGACATTTCTCTTACGAATGGAGAAGAGTTAATACATTTTCCTTTCCTTTTTTCCGACTCTACTGACAATTCTAAAGTAATTACATTATGATCCGATAGCTTAGTGCTTAAGACATGAGCGTTACAATGTTGTTCATCAAGATTTGTAATGAAATTATCTATGCATGTTGCACTAGTTCCTTTAGTTCTCGTTGGCTCTTTGATGAGGTATTTACAGTTGTAGTTCAGTAAGATGTCTTTAAACTGTTTAATTTTGTTATTGGATTTCAAAAGGTCGAGATTGAAATCACCCGCCATAATCATTTTCTTTCCTTCGCGTGTAATTTTTCCGAGTATGATTTTAATTGTATCTTTAAAAACAATAAAGTCCCGGTCTGGGCGGTACACACAGATTATGACTATGCCTGATGACTTCAATTCAACGGCCGCTACCTCGCAGTTCATTTCAAATGCAAGTTTTACTATATCTTTCCTTTCTTTTACTCTTAAATTGTCCTTTACATAAATAGCGACACCGCCATGCTTAAATAATTTTCTATTGTAGTACGATGCTAAAACATATTCCTGGATTATCATAGTATCCACCTGAGTATCGTTTGCCCAAGTTTCAGTAAGGCAAAGGACATCACAGTTAGATTCTTGTGTTAATAATTCTAGTTCTAGGTACTTATTTCTAATACATTGAATATTCGTATGTACTATAATTAAGTCAGGTCGTTGGTAGGTCTGCTGTTAATTTTCTGCACTTCATTATTTTCGGCACATTTTACAAAACACAATGAGGATGAGCCATTAAATTTAAAAATATTTGAGGTTACTGTGCTTGCAATTAAATTCTGAATAGAGTCTCGTGTTGGTATATAACATGCATTAAGGTCCAGGAACTTTACACACTCATTAACGTTTGCGAGTTTTGCTAAGATACTATTCATTTTATGTATTTTTACATCATCGAATCCGTTATATAATATGCTACTAAGTATTACATTAAATTTTCGGTCTGGAGACCTCAACAGCTGAGTTAACAATTTAATATATCTATTCTGGGTTAATTCTAACTTTGCAAACTGGCTTAAAAGAAAAACTATGGTATCGTTTTCAGAAAGGTCTTGTGCGTATGTTGTGATGTTTTCCAGGGTGTGTTCGTGGCTTGCATTTGGTTTACATATATTTGTGACTGAAACTCTAGAGTTCTGATTTAGAATTCGCTGTGCCAGTCCTACTCCCATGTGATCAGAGAATATTAGGATTGAGCTCTTCTGTTTTCGGCTTTTTCTTCCTTCTGTACTGCAGTTTCGCTTGTCAGTTGTAAGGTTCCCTAACTCCGCTGTCACATTCGGCGTTTCCTTATTTGGCTCCAGACTTTTCTGTATGAAATCACTTTCGCTATCTTTTACTATATTAGCCAATTGAAGCTTTTTCAGATTTTGCTCCACGGTAAGAGTATGAGATTGAAGCATTTTATTTTTATTCTTTAAGGATTGTACTATTTTATTTTGACGTTTTAGTTTTCTTTGCATTTCTAGCTTTAACTTTGATTTACGCTTGCATTTAAAATTTTTGCTTGTGACTTTTTTCTCATTATCATTACTTTTAACTTCTGTGCATGTCGAATTTTCAATCGTCTCCAAAGTATCCTCGCTAAACTCTAATCTTGTTTTACATTTTTCTAGTTTATCCAATTTAGATGTATTTTCGTTCACTCTACTGGCGTTCTTATTTTCTTTTTTTGGTCCACTCAATATATTTTCACACATATTTTTATCTATATGTAATTGTATATTAGGGAATCGTGGCACTAAATACAATTTGTACTAGATGATATTCGTTATATCGCCATTATATATATATATTTATACATATATATTATATATATATATATGATATCGCCAATCCGCTTGCCCAGCGTGGCGATTATGGGCATTTACCTCCTAATGCGTCTATACGCATAGTTAATAGGAGAGGCCTACGTCCAGCAGTGGACTATCATAGGCTGATGGTGGTGGTGGTGGTGATATTCGTTAGTGGTAACTGATAATATATACACGGTGAAACAAGAGTCGTGAACAGTCATTCGTTTTTCTAACTCTGACAATTGAATGCCCCACAAGTTATTTAGAAATAGTCAAGTTTTTCTTTGTATTTTATGTGGCTTTTTCTAATTTTTAAGGTGTTTTTCAAAAAGATAACGGCTATTTAAAACGTTAAGGGCTGATTTTTCAATCGCCAAATAAACCTACTGATACTGTTAACTGGGGATTGAAAAATCAGTCCTTAGTACTGATTTTTCAATCCCAAGTTAACAGTACCTATCAAATAAATGTTAGCCCTATCCTTTTTCCACTGACGATTTTAGAAAAGGATGGTGATAATTTTAACTAACGGATAGGTTTATTTGGCGATTGAAAAATCAGCCCTTAATGTAATAAATGTCATTTAATTTTATACGACATGACAAAATTGGCGTTATTAATTACTTACTTCAATTTGAAGATGCATTTTGAAATATTCCATTGATTTGTCTTTAAAATCCTTTTGGATATCCTAAAGCCAAAAGATACAAAAACATAAACCCAAAAAAAAAACAAAAAAAAATAAATAACTTTTAAGTAACTTGTGGGCTACGAGCAAATAAAACATGGAAGCCGCACGCCATATTAAATTGCCTTTCAAAAACGGTCCTGAATTTTAGTTGACAAGTGTCATCCCCTCTTCAATGCATCAACCTATAATAATAATAATAATAATAATAATCCATTTATTGTCAGGCATCGAAGGCCCATAGATACATACCTTACAAACTAACATACATATTAACATAAATTATTAATCTAAGTTATTTTGGCGACATAACAGGAAGTCTCTGTTTCGTCGCCTGATCCGGCGTAGGATTTGGCAAACTCCCACGGAACCGCCGAAACACTACCCCCTTCGGCCAGAAGTCGGCGCTTGCGATGGTGTCCTGCAGCGACCGCGGCACGCGCACCACAAACGAGCTGAAGTGCACGTAGTGGCGCGACCGCAGCTGGAACACCCTTAAGTCGAAGCGGGTCTTCTTGCGAATATATTCCACCACATCATTGGCCGTAGCGGAATAATGCAGAACTATAAGAACTTAAACCGCCATTTAAAAATAGTTGTGATTGGTCCATCAAAGTTTTGATTGGCTATATTTTATAAACATTTGTCAAAGATATTGCGCCGAAATATGCGCGGTATTAAGAAAATCGCTATGTTCTGCCCATCGTGGCACAATTGAACAATTGCTTTTGGGGGCGTTTTTGAGCTGGCGTTAGACGTCCATGTTATACGAGGGCTGCTCCGAAAGTTTTTAGTTGCTCCGGTTCTATTCATGCGATTTAAATTAAATTGATATCATTGTGAGGGACATTTCAATACTTATTATGGTTAATAAATTTATGCACGTAATGGGAATAGTTTTTTTATTATATTTTTTTTACAAAAAGCTGTTTTGTATGAAATTTAACATTATATGAAAAAATTGGCCATTTTTGACACATTGAAGCATATTTTGTATAAAAATCTTTGAAAGCCGTACTTAAATATACCCGGGATAAATAATTTAGTTCATTTTGCGTTTTTTAAATTATAATTGAAGAACAATGATTATTGATTGAATGATTATTTTTACAATATTCGAAATTCCAATTTTAGAGTTTACGATTTTTTTCGATGCCTACTCATTTATGATTAAAGTAAAGGATATCACGTAATTTGTACTTAAAAATAACGGAAATATCTTCAATTACTAGTACCTATAAAATAAAATAGTTTTATAAACGAATGATGTTCATAGCATCTCAATAAAAAACTGTCTTAAAAACCGGTATCATGGTCATTGGAGTAAGGCTCGACACGTCTAAGTAAAACAAAATAATAAAAATATCTAAAATATTTACTAAAACAAATTTACACCGCCTAAAGCGTCATTGAAATATCCCTCAAAATGGTGTAAGTTTTAGTGAAATCGCATGAATAGAAACGGAGCAACTAAAAACTTTCGGAACAGCCCTCGTATAAGTATGGTCGCAGCTTGTGGGGCATTTAATTGTTAGTTGTTTATAGAGTTAGAAAATCGTATTACTGTTATCGATTTATGTTTCAATCTGTATAGTTTATGTACTTACTTACTTATGTCTCTTTAATACAAGCTTTTGACTCCTAATTCAACAAAACCGTAAAGAGATCTGAGATCAATGGAGAAGGAAATTCATAATACATTCTAAAATTGTTCCAAATGTGATTGGACCTATTTCATATGTGAACCGTTTGAGGTTGAAGCATTGTAACTTTTACCAAAGGGACCGGATAATTTTATTTATTAGGCTGCCTTTATTAGCCCTGCTGATTGCGACTGACATCGTGTCTCGAGACGTGACCGTTTGTTTTTCTTAATTAAATTGGACATGGGTTGAATTTTTTACATTCTATTTTGAAATGTTTTGAATCAGCCGTACCTATACATTATTTTCCTAATTCAAGGAATCTTTAATCATTAACACTTTATTTTCTTCGGTTACCGCGAGGATTACTCATGAAATAAAACTATGAAAACGGATAAACTCGCGTATATTAACTAATTTTAACTTAATTCCGACGTTTCGAACACTTTACAGGGTTCGTGGTCTGCGGATGACAAATCGGAATGAAGTTAAAATTAGTTAATATACGCGAGTTTATCCGTTTTCATAGTTTTATTTCATTAACACTTTTTTTTGTTTTTGCAGAGGAGAATGCTTTCGGCATCTGCTTTCGGGTTTAGGGGTGGCTCATATGAAGTTGGGATGTGGGATTCACTCACAGAAGAGAATGCCCACTAAAAACTCATGCGGCTTCATTTGCTTCGTTTGGAACTGGAATGGCCGAGTGGTTTAGGCATCAGCAATGAAAGCTAAGGACGTGAGTTCAAATCCCATCTCCGGGGTTGGTAAACTTCTTTTCTTTATTAACTTCTTCTATTTTTTTCTTTGGTGTACAACTAATATTTAAATTGATATAAGCTTATTGAGAAAAGTCCAGTACCCGATATCCTGAGGGGTCTATAGCTTTACCTAAGTCCACAATTCACATAATCTGCGCCGGACGGACGTTTGATACGAGTGCTCAGAAACATTATGAAAGTATGGATATAGACTGCTGGATGTAGATACTTAAAGGACAAGGTACGAAAAATCTTACGGCAGTTAAGCAAGTTTTACGTAATTTTCGTCTGGTATTTAGCAGCTGAAATGTTTATAATCTGACAAGTGACTCCGGTGAGAAAATAAAAAATAAAACTATCAATAAATTATTGGGTGGCCATAGAAAATTTGTATGCGCCCTTTTTTACTCATAAAGCGACACATTACGCGCATGCAATGTTAGTAAATTTTTGCTTATCTGAAATAGGTAACTATGTACTTAATAAAATAGAAAATCTCTTGTTCGAAGATTACATATGATCAGAGATCGGTCAAATGTGCGTCATTGTTCGCAATAATATGGCCAATCAGATAATTTTATTATCTATTTGGCACCGGTAACTATGAAAACCTTTGTAAATATTCACATTAAAGCTTCGAAACCAAATAAAAAAAAATATATTCGTTTAATTATTCATTCAATCAACTTTGGAGTCATGTCCATATTATTGCGAACAATGACGCACGTTTGTCCGATCTCTGCATATGATAAACAATATTGCAAGATATTGAGGAAAATAGGTCATTATTTTTATCGTACCTATTCTGACCTCTACTTTGCATTAAAAACAACAATAACAGTGATTCAAATGAAGAATAATACTCCTCTAGCCCGACTAAAGCTAAAAAGGAGAAAAACACCCTTACCGAGTCGCAGATTTCACTTAGTGCACAATGAGTAGAAAATATTGACAAATCTCATCTAGCTGAACTATTTTCGTGGCGAATATAAATATTTACTTCGTTAATGGCTCCGACTGCAGCCTCGAGATCTCGATAAATATTATTTTATTGACCCCACTTGGGTTTTTGCGAAGGTAAATCAGTGTAAGATTTAGGGTATCCAAGAATAAAAATGATGGGAAAAAAATGTTGCATGTTGTAGTATGGAAGGTGTAGAAAAAGTCGAAATTCTTAGTTTTTAAGACTGTTTCACAATTTCGACAGTGTTATGGAATAAGTAATCAAGCGACAATTGGTAAAAAAGAAGAAAATTTGCTCAAAAGATTGGAAATTTGAATTGAGTGTTGTAAGTGTATTTTTAAAGCAAAAACTACCGTTTTCACTGTGAAACTTTACATGTGTTTAAAAGTACAGTTATACGTCAAAAATATTGTATTTTTGACCGTTTATAAATAATTTATGTTTTTCTGCTTAATTCGTTATTATTATGAGATTAATGGTCGTGAGATTCAAATACGTAAAAATGAATTAAGCAACACCCTCATGTGGAGTTAATTTGATTTTACATTTAGGTACGCCATATTTTAGGCGCTCATTTCGTTTACACATGTATATTTACATATTTTGTAAAAGAAACTTTGGCGCTCCATTCTTTTTAACGTAATTGATTAGCGCTCAGCTCTAAAATATTTTAATGTGTCGCTTAATTCTACCTCTTACAATAAGGCTTTACGTTGACATGGTTTTTGGCTACAAAATTTGTGGACTACATAGATTGTTATAACAATTATTTAACCTGCATTTAAAACCAATTTTTTCGATTTTGTCGCTAAGTTTGTTATTCCATAACGAAGTTCAATTTTGCTAAGGAAAATGAAACGAAATATACATACAAATGATACTTTTCTTGTAGGCTTATGATGGTATCGCTTCTAATAATTTGTTGTCGTTGCCAGTCCACGATCCAAATATCACCTTGTATTTACCTTTTTGTCAGGTGACCGCAGTTTATTTCCATTTTACTATATTGTTAGATCTAGATAAAAATATTTGTTTTTTTTTTATATGCGGGTAAATAACGAATTGTGCCTATTCTTTTTTTTCTCTCAAAAATAAACGAAACCCGAAAATGAAGAGCCTGTTTATGCGACAAGCTTTTAAAATTTTTTACGGAACGGTTTTCTATATGATAAAATATGTAAGAAAATGTAGTGATAGCCTACTTGTCGCACTAGTGGGTTAACGATGATTTTACGGCGAAGGTCACAGGGTACTGCTGACGGCCTTGTCATCACGGGTTGGTAATAAAAAAGGCCGAAGTTCCAGTCAAATTTGTGCGCAGAGGGTTCCATGTTCAAATTATTGATGTATATAATTCCATCAATACGGGCGCATAATTTACCCAATTACAATAGGTATTTGTTTATAGGAGTCAAATGGACGTTTTCACGTTGTCGAAATCAGCTTGTTATTAAATTTGGTCAAGTTTAGGCTTATTCGACTCAGAATCACGAGCTCATTCGATTTTGTTAGGAGAAAAAATATGTTACATATCCCATAATTTTCATACAGTTTTCATTCCTACCATTACGCTACCGCCTTTGAACATCTATGAAAAACGGTATCGTAATGCAAAAAAACATTTTGGGACATTTTTTTCTTATTAGAATCGAAAGAGCTCGTGATCCTGAGTAGAACAAGCCCAAACTTGTCCGAATTAAATGACAATGTGATTTCAACAACGGTTTGTGAAAACGCCGAAATGGTAAGTATAATAATTTTCTTTTCTCCAATATGCTCGGAAATGTTCGCATTAATGTAGCAAAAACGAAACGCGAAGTACCTTCTTATGTACCAGCTCAAATTAAAAAAAAAGATTTTCATTATTGTACAGTTTTTGCGGCCGCGAAATTGTACTAAAATCCATTAATGTATTGTTTTTTACTTCTTAAAAACTACTTTTGGACTTTGAAAAAAATGCATACAGCCAAATTCTAAAGCCACGACCAAACGCCTGGTCTGGATAGAGCGAGAGACGGCGATCAAATCTATGGCAGTCTCGTTCTATCATGAGTTACAAACGCCTCGGTGTGTCAGGTCGTGTAGGTACGGTTTAATGAAACCATAGATATCGTTACTATTTTTTATGAACGACCATGCATTAAAAAAAAGTTTAGGCGGGAATCATAAGAGATTTTTTCTTTTCAATTGTTATTCAATTTGCAAGAAAAATATTTTGTTTTATTTCCTTGCATGTTTGGAGAAAAGTCCTATATGTGCCTCGGACGGAAATAGAATTTCGTGGATTCGTATGTAATTGTCGGCCTCAGCTTCGCTTCGTCCGACAAAAAATACTCATCCACGAAATTCGCTTTCCCGGCCTCTGCAATAATGTACTATTAATAGTGTTATAAATCAACGTAATGATATTTTTAAGTCTGACTGAGCTGTAATGAATACTGTCCGTCAGTATAATCCTGTCAGAGGCTACCAGGCGACTAATAGGTCAAGATAATTAGGTTATTTTCAGGAATGAATTCTTAGCAGGTTGGAAATAATTTTAATATCTATTTAGTCCTACATGTGCAAAATCGGAGTTTGATATTATGACATATTATGATGTGATATGATGATGGTTATGACGAAATTGTAGTTCGTCGGGTTCATTTGCGGAACCCACAAAACGGTTAACACCCAGGATCGAGAAACGCATGATTGTTTGGGACAAATCATAAGAGACAGCTTGTGGGATGAATTATCATCATCAATAGGGTGTTGCTTAAAAATCAACTTTCAAAAAGTCTTTGTCTCACCCCGCCATTGGATTCTATTACCCCGATTAACGAATGTTAGTTTTTGTAATTTATTTTTTTTATGAATTTTAGGGGGACCTTGCTGAAGTTTCGAAAATTTACGTAAGTAAGAGAAGTTCAACATGTCACCATTTTGTATTTATCTTTCCTTTTGAACGTAACTCAGTGTATCGAGTAAGGCAAAGTCCCGAACAATCGTCTGGGAATTCACTTGTCGCCACCACATTATGGAAATTATGCTAGAGGCAGTAGTTATTCAAACTCCTGGTCCATCAAGTGGACCAGAAGTAAGTCTGTAAAAGATTCAAAGCAGTTTGGCCTAAGATTGACCAGACCAAGTTTAGTTGTACACCATGCAACACACAAGATGCCTCTGGATTTCGCTCAAGAGTAATTGAACAAATATCAGCCACGTGATGACTATAAAGCATTGTTAGATCTGACTATAATCTATCTTGGAAGCATACCTTCAAAAGGAATATCATTCCAAGCCCCTGCTGATCTTCATCGTGTTCGATGGATGGCAAAAGACGTCTACTGCTTGAAAACAATGTTGTTTGCATGTCAATTCAAGCTAACAAAGAAAGAAGAAGCCAAATTACAACAAGTGTGTGCTTTTATAGTCGCGATCTAGGTGACAGTGACAGTAATAATAATTATTATTTATATTAAAATTCGAAAAAAAAATAGAACAAAACGAAATTTTAATTACATATTGAAAAAAAACCATTTGACTATTCTCCGACATTTTCAACGCTATAGAGGATACCGATATACAAAGCAAAGCTGTTAAATATAAAAAAAATTGTGCTCTTTTCCCGATTTAAATGAAAATATTAGTTTTTTACAAAACACGGTGGAAATATGTAAGTAGTTTTATTGTATCCAACGAAAAGATCTGTGTACAAAGTTTCTAGTCTAAAACCACGACATATCCCGTTTAAAAATGTAAACTATTGGACGTAATTATGCAAAAGGGATCTAATCCACACGAATCTGTCATTTTGAAGATTGACTTTGTTTCTTCTGTTTTAAAGTGTTAATTAGAATGAAAAAATCATGTGGGTTGGTTCCCTTTTGCATAATTGCGTCCTATTTTAAATGTTAAGTACCGTTAAACTGCGATATTATTATGTACATAGCATTTTTTCTGTAGTTCAACTTTTCAGTAAAGCCCTTTGAAGAATACTTCTCGTTTGGCCCGAGTTTACCTGCAGTAAGCACTCTAATAATTGCTTTCCGCCCCAAGTCTTCTCTTGTTATCAGAGAAAACGCTAATGAAAGAGTATTTTTTTATGTAGATTCGTTTTTAGTATTTTTTTATGACATGAAAATATACAGGGTGGTTAGTGAGTAACCCGACAAACTTGAAAGGTATAACCACATTTTGAGACTATGTCATATGAACTCTTTTGGCCTCGGCTTGGTTTTAAGGAATAAGTAATGACATATCATATTTTACAGACAAACGGGTCTTAATCGCGTAAACTTACGTTTAATTATATCCTGACGTTTCGGGCATGACGTTACACCCATGGTCGCAGGCATACTCAGGATCAGGACGTCAGGATATAATTAAACGTAAGTTTACGCGATTAAGACCCGTTTGTCTGTAAAATATGAGTGATAATCGTGAAAGTTTAAATCAATATAAATAATGACATTTTTTCAAGTCACTGCAAAATGCCTGGACGATTAAAATTCTTACACTAATACTTTGCATCTTGACATGGGTCATTGCCAGTCCGAAAAACAAAAGTTGTCCACTCGGTGTTCAAAAAATAACAGATTTTATAAATCTTTGTTACGATTTGATTGCATAAGGATAAAGACCGGGTAACCTAGTTGTACCGTTAGTTGTTTTATCCCAAGGTTAGTTTGTGCATTTGCATCACGTCTTGCGGAGCATCATTGACTCTACAAGTCTACCAATTTTTATCTAAATCGAAGACCTATCCAAATATTCAAACTTTTTGGAGAATTGCACACTCTCTGATCAAATTTAGAGAAAATGAGAAAAATAAATCGGAAAATACTAAAAAAAATATAAAAAACTTAAAAATATAGCAGAAAAAGTAAAATATATATGAGGACCAGAAGCAGTCTCCGTAGCCTAGTTGATAGTGGCCCTCGGCTGCCCAAAGTTGAAGTCAAGTATGTCCATTTTTTCAGTTTTTGTTTTTTTGCATATTTAAAAAAAGGAAACAAAACGCATTTTTCTGCATCAAAAAAATTCTTCTAAACCCCTTATTTTTGAAGTTATAGACAAGAAATGTTTTTAGCTTTGTCGAATTTCCCTCAACATCTACGCCAAAATTAAGCATTTGGTCCAGATCCAAGCTAGAAAGCAGTATCTCTAAATGAGATACTTGAAATTCAAATTGTCTCAGGAGATGCTTGATTTCAGCGTTTGGCTTTTAAACTAACCAGACGTTTATACGTATATTTTAAGATTTTTAAGTAGTTAAAAATATTACCTATATACCTTGCGGGCCATTCCATATGAAATCATCAAATGAGGTGCGCTGCATGCTTTCCGATTTGTATGGAAAAAATCATGGATGATAATATAGGTATGCTTTACATAAAACCGTAGTTGTTTAATTTTTAAAAAGCCTAACAGCCAGATAACTAAGGTCTGAAGTTTAAAAATAAGCGATTTTTGAGGTCGATGAAAATTGCTTTAACTTTTTTTTAATGTGTGAAACTGAATTTTATTATATGTTAATTTACTACTTAATATGTGTACTTGTACATGTATGTATTACAGTATGTATATTTTTATTACTTATTGTATGACAAACTTCTAAAACGTCATGTTATTTTGCTAATGTTCAGTGATGTTCAGTAGCTTTTATTGGATTGCTCGCTTGGTCTAGACAGGTATTTTTTTTTAATTAACAAGCTCAAATAGTCTATAAATGAAAACTTTAACAATATTTTTGAATTTAGTTCTTCTAACTTAAAAAAACAGTAAATAACAAAACCATTTTTGTAGAATTTGCTTTTTATGACGTTAAAAAAAACCATGTTTGGCAAAGTTTAAAGATCTGAAAAGTACACAGAAGAGAAGAACTTACTTTGCTCTTTGTAAATCATCTTTATTTATATTGTGTTATTGATTTTTGAAAGAGATATGATTTTTTGAAATCTACAAGTTAGCAAGAAGTTTCAAAGTAGTTGTTTAAGTTAATGTTTTTTTTTTATCACGGACAACATTTATAAACGTAATAAACAACAAAATGATGATTGTTGATTCCCTCGTTTACTATGTACAGTCAGCCAAAAAAGTGGTACACCACTTTCATGATGGTAAGCATGAAAATGCTAGTGGCACATCTTAATACGTCTGAAATAGGGTACTTATAGGTTTTAGTACCCATGCCTACTGTGTTTAGATAAGAGTAATGATGTTGATTCAATAATGCGATAACAATAAAAAATACCAGGTCGTATCATAATTTTGTGCCAGTTTCAAACGGCACCTTACGAGCCGGAAGATATTTCTACTCCAAAAATGTTAATGTCGTAAAGGTAGTCAGGTAATAATACTTTACACACACACACGCACATATACATTACATATTTGTGACAAGCTTTTTTGCTGATTTTTGCATGATATGAACATGAATTCGTAAATCGTGCATTAACACAAGGGTCATACAAAATGACATACTTAATTACGTACATCGCAGCTTAAATAAAGGTTTTTGTTGTTGTTAATGACTAATAAAATATAGTTATAAATAATTTAATGTGTTTTATTTAAAATAGTGAAGTCATAGAGCGCGCGGAAAATAGTCGTAAAAAGTTCCGAAAAATGGACATTAAAAAAAATCATAATTCTCACAGAAATCGAAAACACAAACCTAATGAAACGGATTCCTATAGAATAGAGTTGGTACTATCTTTTGTATAACTTTTTGGATTTTTTTATATTGCCAAACATGATGAAATTTGAAGTCAAAGTTGAGCAATTTCGTAAAATGGCCAACTTTACCATTCTTTTTTTCAGCTAAATGAAGAGTTTGTGATCAAACCCTCAGTTATTTTATGAGAGCAATACTTGTACTATACAGTAAAAAAAAAATAATTCCCTAAGCCCAGTAGAAATGCTGCAAAATCCAATAGAAAATGGACGGAATTTGAAAATATTCACAAAACTTTCAACATTTATGATGGAATAAGTAAAATAGCTTGATGCATATTGATAATAACATTTTAAAGAACGTTTACTAGAGAATCAGAAAAAATATATAAAAAATGTATATTAGTTACCAAAACAAATTAACATCGCTTCTCGTGGAACCTCAAAAACAGGTAAATTGAAACTTAAAGCGGGCCCCATCTGGATGAGCAGCAAGTAAAAAAAAAAAGTATTGACGGTTTACGTACAACTTACTTAAGACTATCATCCTTGATTTTTTTCAAACTGTTTAAAAATCAGTCAGCGCGGAATTAAATCAGAATCTGATGATTTCACATGGAATGGCCCTTGCTGAAGTGTCTATGTAAAATCTTACCAGGCTCTCTCTGAGCCGTGGCATAAGCCGGGAAAACGCTAGAAAGATGAACTACCTATCAGGTTTGGTTATATGCTAATTAAACAATATTTTATCAGTTTGTCAATTTTACTACCATTTTATGGCAAAAAAAAATAAAAACAATACTTATGATAAGTTAGATAATTTAGGAATAAAATTGTCATTTATAATATTGTTAATAATTAGAATAGGAAGAACAGTAATAATACTGTTGTAGGGTTCCGTAGCCAAAGTGGCAAAAGCGGAAGTCATTTGCGTCCTGCCTGTGTGTCCGTCTGTATGTCACAGCGGTTTCTGTTGTAACTGTTTAGCGTACGTTTATGAAATTTCAGCTCAAGGTATATATTGTGTGTTGCTACTGAGTTTTTAGTCTAAAAAATGTATCTCCACCCCTTAATTTTTTATTCGGCAGGTCTAAAAAATTTGAAAAAATATCAGAAATATGGGACATGATGCAATCTACTCGCAAAATGATTTTGAACATATTCGATTTAGTTGTTTTAGAGAATTCGACAAAATACGTTTTATAACAAAAGCAAAAAGACGTAACCGACTCATTTTCCCCTACATTTTAGTACAATGCAACAAACCTAAAATCAAGCATGTCAGACTTGCTTGTTTTTACGTTGACGGTTGTTCCCAAAATGTGGGTGTGCGACAAAGCTGAAAACATTTCTTATTATTTGTGATTAAACTGAGCAATAAAAATAAAAATCATCAAAAAATTAACATTACAGTGTTAAACGCCATGACAATAAATTTGAATTAATTTAGAATTTATTTGTCGATAAAAATGACAAATTACGTTTTTTGCTCTCCTGTAAAATTTGCTAAAATGGACATACTTGAATTTGACTTTGAGCAGCCGCCCTGCCTACGAAGCTGGAGGTTCCGGGTTTGAATCCCGGCGAGGGCATTATTTGTTTATTTATTTATCACAAATATTTGTTCCTTGGTCATGGCTGTCTAATGTCTATCATACGTAAAGTATCTGTATGGTATCCATCTATTATATAAATCGACGCCTAGTACTCACATTATAAGCCTTAATTGAGCTTACCGTGGGACTAGGTCGATTTGTGTAAAAAGGTCCCAAAATATTTATATCTGTGAAGGTTTCGATTTGTGTATTTAAAAATGTCCGACGATTATTTATTTATTTAATACAGAAAAACCTGTTTCTAATGTTTTCGCTTGTTCTTATGTTTTACGTCTATCAAATCACAGTTTTTAATCATGGACCCTGCAGGTCATAAAATGTTTTTATCATACGGCCTTTTATATTGGGCCTTGGTAGTTAAATTCGACTTTGGTTTGCACATAAAAGAAATCCCTAGCCGCCTCGCGGAATTTCCTAAATATATTTCATTTTTTACGGTCTCTTAAATTAAGGAATGTATATGAAAATATGACGTTATTTGCATGTAGGTCGTAAAGAATATTTTGGGGACAATACTTGAGGGTTGTATATGGTATTCAAATAAAAACCCTATTTTATGTTGTAGGTGAAATAACCATATACGGTTATTTCATTAAAGTGTTTGACCTTGCCTGTATCGCAGCTAAATATTCATTAGTTAAAAAAGAATCAAGCTTGCCCTGTATTATAATGACTGATATCTCTGATATTTTAAAAGTTTGCAACTTTTCTATTAGTTACTCAGGCTTGTCCAAAACTCCACTATTTACTTTAGGTTTCTCTCCACGGAATTAGATTTGCATAGAAGAAACAAGTTCAAACATTTGTATGGCGGCCGAGTGTGTCAGATTTTGTACTGAAGTTGTTACTTGCCTATGATTTTAAACATGTCTCAGGCTCTTGAGTATTCATATTTTTTTGTGTTGTTGCAATTAATATTACTTAAGGAGGAATTATTAATGTTTTTGTTCACTTCAACCTACAAAATTTGACGCCCGAAAGCTGCAAGCTGCGATTAAAGACGGACAACTCAGTGGATATCACTGAGTTCATTTGACACGCTAAGTAGATACGTTTGCTTGATCTATGGTATATATGACATCTGTGTTTCTCTCCAAACTTTTACTCAACGACCCGAGCGATTACGAACACATGTTCGGTAATTATAATTAATCGAAGTTACTTAAGCCTGGTCAATTCGTACTTCAAATTATGTTTAGATTTGACAAAGTTCACTTTAATACGAGACTGACAGTCAACTAAATTATTGAGGGTTTTCTGAAGTGACGTTTACCAGGGCGGCAGCACTGAGGCGTCAGGTCCAGAAACTTGTCTTAGTTCTCAGATAATAGTTTCGTGTTTAAATGTTTTGTATGAGTTAATAAAATTATATAAAAATACCTTCTACTAGTTCTTTGGGGCTAGATAATTGTGTTTCTTAGCGGGACCTCACGGCTCAGTGGCGCCAACTAGTGGCATACGTAGCGTAGGTTAGTGACCCTGCTTACGAAGCTGGAGTTTCCAGGTTCAAATCCCAACAAGGGCAATATTTTATTTATTATTTATCTTTATTTTTTTTTTTTTTTTATTCATTGTTTGCGGCTTTTCTAGCCTAAAAATGTTTTTGGTCCCACCCTGAACAGAAACTGAATAAATAAATAACAAAAAAAGTTTGTCAAAAATGATAATTTTCACGCAACCTGTATGCTTTTTCTAAAATCTGTAAATGCCAATCTTCATTAATTTCAAATCAAGGGAAGGTCTTCTAACTTCTAAAAGAATTTTCGCGACCAGTTAATCTGGATCTGGTGGCTACCCTCACTGACCCAAAAATAATTTCCACCCTGCGTACAAGCCTGTTTTACAAGCTTAGCCTGTAGTATAAGCGCACACAAATAAGTAAATTGACTATACACCGTGTTTCTATTGATTTCCGTAAAATTAAAAGGAAGCTTATTAGGTCAAAAATTATCAATTTGTCTAAGAAACTGGTATCTTAACTCTTACTGTTATTGAGTTATTAAAAAAATAAGTTTAATGACTGAGCAAGTGTATTGCAACCTTTATTACATCCTAATGAAAATTATTTTGACATGTGCCGTCAGTCACCTGAGATCTTATTCTTAAGGTTCTCCCACACTTACCATTTCATTTATTAAGTAGGTATGAAAACAAAAAAAATCGATTAAAAGCAATACACCAGGTAGCTCCAATTAACGTACCAAGCAGCCTGTTAAATTTAACGGAATTAAAAAAAACACGGTGTATAGACGCTCTGGAAGTCTAATAAACGTAACAAAGCCACAACAAATCAAGCCGAGATTCCGTATCCGGCATAGTCCTTGCAAAGTAAAGATTAATTCCCTGCTAAATGGCTTACTGTGACAAATCTACATGCCTGCAGGCTTACTGCGATGAATGGGTACCGCTGGAGGTGCGAAACTAATACACGGCTCAGCACGCCTGGCGAGAATTCAACAATGCACGTACCTATTTCATCATCAGCCTATAATAGTCCACTGCTGGACGTAGGCCTCTCCTATTAACTATGCGTATAGACACATTAGGAGGTAAATGCTCATAATCGCCACGCTGGGCAAGCGGGTTGGCGATCGCAGTAATGTGTCCAGTATGACAACGCTGCTGCCCATCATCATTTTTTTATATCAAATAATGGTCAGTGACACTTCAATCCCTTAGCCGACTCTTACGACACCCGCAGGAGGAGTTGGGGTGGTGACAAATGTAATCTTACTGCCGTCACCACACGGCCAACCGGGCACGTACCTATTTACAGTACAGTCAAATGCATTATTATCGAAAGAATCCTTAGTATCAATACGCTAGGACGTTCTTATTACACAGAATTAGGGTGCGGCTCCACTGAAGCGGAGCTGTACAAAATTGACCAATTACATTCCTTAAATTCAAAATTCGAAACACTGTGATGCGGTCTCATTGGCCGTGCTCCCACTGCTCCCCTCCGCGCACTGTAACATATTATTTTTATGTACCTACACCTTAATTCGCCTTCCACTTTTTTTGTAACGTAGGTATTTTTAAGTTAAACTCAGAAATCTCAGGATCGTGAACTCTTTTGATAGTCATAGAAGAAAATATGTATATGTCTCAAAATTTAGATGAATTTTTCAAACTTTCCATTCCGTTAACGCCATACAAACTGTGTAAAAAAATGGTAACGGAATGAAAAAAACCTTGAAACATTTTTTTTTCTCCTATCAAGGCCCAGCCACGACATTGGTCTAAGGCGACCAGCGGCGAGCGAATCCATGAGTTGGAGCGGGATGCCGATATGGGTACGAGAGGGAGCAGGTATGGTTTTCCGCTATGACAAATCTACATGACGCCTGCTGGCTTACTGTGATGAATGTGTATGTGTACTGCTGGAGGTGCGAAACTAATACACGCCTCAGCACGCTTGGCGAGAATTCAACAATACACGTACCTATTTACAGTACAGTCAAATGCAATAATACGGCAACGGAATGAGCCGGACACCAGACCGACAACATCGTCGACTCCTGATAATGCCTCGTAGAGAGGTGAAACACGTGTCGAGTA
>JALPQI010005662.1:0-43567 GCA_025490895.1 Thaumatotibia leucotreta
TTAAATCAAGTGGGCAATGTTACCTGGCAGTTTTTTCCCTTTCCCATACAAACGGCACCTGAGATTTCAAAAGTGTTAGGGTTGTCACTTTTGAGTTAATTTGTGTAAAGCGTTAAGGTAAAATAAGACAAAGCTTATGATGATCATTTTTTTATTAATATTGAATAATAGAAGAATACTTGGGTACTATGAGTAATTGAAAACAATAAAAAGATTCTTGAGATCAAATAACAATTATTAACATGTTAAATTTCAAATAAATGAACATCAACTCTTGTTCATAATATTAAAAGAAACGTACCTAATTAATGTAAGTATAATAATTCTTACCTATAATTTTAGGTAAGTACTACCTCCTACCAATCATCCATCTAACCTTCATCACCATAACCCACTAGTCTTTTCCATATAATCTCCAATAGCCTCTATATGCCTGCTGGGACCGGTTCACGGATATCTATTTTTGTGCCCGTGAATGGGTTGCAGCAGGTGTAAAACACAGCAAATTTCTCCAAAGGGCCTCTACGTGTTGGATCAGTATCCCCGCGCAAGCCTATCAAAAGACCGGGATTTATAGGCCCGTCTTCAAAGAGAGATACAAATAATAATAATACACACGAATTGAGAACACTTTCCTTTTAATATTAAAGTCTGTTGATAATACTCGTAGTGTAAAAAGAATAAAAACAAAAGTACGATGTAAATATTCGTTTATAAAACAATAACCTCTTTTATTCGCAAAGGCTGGTAAATACAACGAGGTGACAACCCTAGGACGTTTTTGGCGATGGGCAAAGTTTACAATGACCGGCTGCTACATGGCTAGGTAACATTTTCTAAGACAATAACTCCGTAAATAATGGGCTTTTAGTAATTTTATTAACAGAAAACCAATCTGCACATCTTATTTTATTACATGACATAAGTTTTACTTACCAGCGTCTTCCCCATTTTGCACAATTCACCTTGAAACTTCACTAAGAATTTGCCCGCCAAATAACGCACTGCACTCAACGAGTTGGAACAAGCTACTGATTGACGTTAGCTGCAAATATGATGCGCAGTGTTGCCACCCATATAACCTAGTTTCTACTAAAAATAGTGGAGTTGCCAGAACTCTGATTAAATTTACCCCACAAACCGATTTGTAAAAAAATTGCGTTACGGGCAAACTTTCCCGTGGTGGCAATGTTGGCGCATTTGACGGTACATGAAATTAAAACGACTTCCGGTTCTATCCCTACACCACTGACCCGAGAAGAACCAGTAAGAAACTTGGCGGGACTTGTTTTTTCAAATAGTTATGGTAAGTAGGTATTGTAGCCATTGTAGGTACAGTCAAGTGCAAAAATAAGTATCGAAAGAATCCGTTCATAAATATGTTACGACGTTCTTATTACACAGAATTAGAGTGCACTGGGACATATTTTTGAACGTTTTTGTATACCCCTTATTTTGTCTTCGACTGTACATCTTACAACTAAGATGCATAAAAAAACGAATACATAAAATTGATTTTAAATAAATTGAATTATAATAATAATAATAACATGCTGGGACCGGTTCACGGATATCTATTTTTGTGCCCGTGAATGAGTTGCAGCACGTGTAAAACACAGCAAATTTCTCCAAAGGGCCTCTACGTGTTGGATCAGTATCCCCGCGCAAGCCTATCAAAAGACCAGGATTTATAGGCCCGTGATCAAAGAGAGATACAAATAACACTCTTGTTATTAAATTGTAAAGTCTCTAAGAGTCAGAACATTTATATCTAATGTTAAAGTTGCGTGAGAAAGTCGCCAGCTTTTCGGTCTCGAATTACATTAAGAACACGTTCCGCGATTTAAGAAAACAGTTTTCGCACTCTGGGATTCCATGAACCACGCTTAATTACTTAATGTCATTTAATGTAAAGTAATCAATATACAGTGTGTGTATTCGATACGGGCGAATATTTTAATGGCGATTACTATCGGACCTATGGAACCTGTTTACATAAATTTCTTGCACGCAATGTATTGCATCCACATTAATGATCTAAACGTCATACGAGTGTCATGGCAGTTGGACGGCATACATTGCTGCTGGGTTGCACTTTAGAAAAATCATTACACCTAATTACCTAACAACAAAATTTAACGAAATTCTTATCTTATACGATTCATAGGGCATTCATATATTATAGCTTGATTAATTATTCGTCCCTATAAAATACACACGCCGTAATATAGAGACTTATAGGCTAACTCAATATTAATGATTTCTGGTAATCCTGCCCTATATAATAATAAGCCTCCTTTAATAAATTCTACTCCTTTAGAACATATTAAAGAGTATACATAAAAAAACGAGGAGATCTCAGACATCATAGATCAACTCAGCCTCAAAACTAAGTTTTCTCCTACATAAATAATTTAGACACACTCAACAAGTCTGGAAAAAGAAAATAAAAATTGACTGCTCTTAAATTAAGTATAAAAAGTTGTAGGTAATCGTTGTATAAGATGATTCAAATCTATTTGATCCTGATGGACTTTCTGACTATGCACTGGAAAGTTTTGATTACTATCTCTATAGTTCCTTCACTGCCTATCATTAGACAAACTCAAAGTTATATTGTTTTATTATGATATAAATAGTTCAAAGACAGTTTAACTATTTATCAAAGCACAAAGCACGAATCACGAAGCTAGACATATTTTACTCACTTAATAACATTATTGAACAACTAGGAATACACACCTCGTCCAAAACGTCTTAAACAGTAAGCTTGTATGTCTATGAATTAATAAATGAAAACAAAATTTGTTACAAAACAACTTTTCCTGGACAGACAATGCATTTTAGGTATATTAATTTATAGGCACAACATGTTTTAAAATCAAGAACAACATGAGCTTCTAGATTCCGTTGCATGGTTTCTTGGTTTAAGTATATGAACAAGCTTTTAGATAATAAATATCATATTTAATCCGAACCAATTTTGACTAAAATTCGAAAGTCTTCCTCCGAATTTATGTTCATTGTTTCGATATTTGGACGAATTTTAGTACATTCTTTATCTGGCTAATAAGAAGAAAAACGTAGTTTACTAAATGGAGGGAACCCATTACCTCTATAATGTTATGGCTTTGTTCCTAAGAAAATCTATTTTGCGAAAGTGAATAACTTTACTTACGTGTAAACAGCTGCCAAATTGTAAAACAATAGGTACAATATATACACTCAGATATCTCCATTCACGCAAACATGGCAGTCTCAGAGCAAAAAAGCAAATGAATGTAGGTATTTAGATATCAAAAAGTTATTTATTAAATAAGACAACTAGAATGAATTGACGATCTATGAGGCACGACAATGACATCCAGTCAACGTTAGAGAAACTGGAACATCTCAATGAACAAGGCTCAACTAATACTTAAAAAGATAATATTCCCGTATACAAAAGGAATTCTTTTAAGTACCTAATCTATTTGTAGTGTGAGGCGGCTAGTAATAGACGATTTACCCTGGTTTATTACATAAGTTTTAATGATTGTAGTATCTAAATCGCCGACGACGGTGATGTGGTGAAAACTGTTTTTAATATTATTGAGGATCTATTAAAACCGGTCCGAATTTAATTCAATACGTGGTCTAGAAGATTCGGATACCTATTAATAGATTATAATCATCATGAAACATTCCTATACAAATCGAGTCAAGTCTCACGTTTAGCACAACGACGGCCATTGTGGGTGGGCGGTAAGTGACGATATACAGTGTGCTACCAACATGCAGGCTTTTATTGAAACCGAGGAATGAGAATTACATTTTTAGCCAAATGATTCATTTCATAAAAACACCTGAACAATGACAGACCGCTGCCAATCGCAGTATTTGACAACTAACAAGTACACGCGTTACATTGATCGTTCGAAGGAAATACAATTAATTGTACGGTTAATTTAAATATTTGGCAACTGTTAATGTTTGAAAACGATTGTTCCCGGGATATAGTAGCACACTGGCATCACTGACATCGAAAGCAATCATAGCTGAGGAACAAATAAATTTTTCATGGACTCGTAATTCGAAGTGATAATTTATAACTTCGAATTTTAATAAAAAAAAAACAAATTGGAAAATTGAAAAATAAATTTAGAAATTTTCATATTTATAATTTATTACTAGGTACAAAAGTAGTAGGTATGTGTATGTACCGTACCAACTTCGATAAATCAAAAGATAGGCAGATTTTTCAATAAAACAACACGAAATGAAACAACGATGTATTAATAAAATTTTGTCTCGTAAATGTACACATCATGTGTTCACTTAATTCTAGTATAGGGTTAACGGCGGTATTTATAGCAGCAGATACCTATACTCGTAGTTCTACAAAAACTGCATCATGAATGATCAGGAATTGAATTCGAATTTTTGGTAGTGAATTGGCTATGTAAAGTTTTCTGAAGGTATGAATATTATATTTCTCCTGATAGCCGTCGTCTCAAGGTTCAAGAAAATGGGGCTCTTTTATTTTTATGTCCTATAATTTGTTAATTTTTTTTTTAAGTGAGTGAGATGACATTTGTGCATTTCTGTGGATTAACAGAGCCTAATGCTTTCGTCCGCAACAAGTAGGTACAATGATTTAGAAAAAATAAAAAATGAATGAATGACACAAGTGTTAACAGATTTTTTTTCTATTTCATTGTACTGATTGATGACGAAGTGTATTAGGCCCTATTCATCCATAAAACTGCACAAATGTCACTCATTTAAAAAAGATTATCAACAATTTAAAGGAAATAAAAATAAAAGAGCCGTATTTTCTTGAACCTTAAGACAACGGCTATCAGAGAAAAATACAATATTTATACCTTCGGAAAACTTTATATAGCCAATTGAATACACGTGATACATACAATACACTTTTAAGCGATGATATTGCCGTACCTATTTGTAAAATTTTGGAATGTACTTATGGCTAATATTTAAATAGCTTACAAATATATTACATTACATGGTCACCTAAAGTTGCAACAATATGTATACTTAGCAGTTCACAAAATGTTTTTGGGCACCTACACGATTATTAGCGATAAACAAATGCGTGAGTTACCATTTTCCTATTCTGTTACCAACATTTTAAATGATACAAAATTCAATTATTGATTGTTCATATGTACAATTAAGGTTTTATAGACTCTGGAATTTCTTAATTATGCAAAATAATACAGAAACATATTGATAATTATACAAAAAAAAAATAGTTACAAAACAGGAAAATTAAATAGCCATTTCTGATCTGTTTTAATGGTGTACAAACTTTTTGGGAACTTCTCTACTTAGAAACAGTTATCTTACATTAATACTTAAAAACATTGTAGTAACATTCCTAACTAATTACTTACTTACTTACACTTATATTATAATAATACAAAATATAGCTCCTGCAATCATAGACCACACGTCATACGCGCATTATTCAAGGATTTATATTTAATTGGGAACATCTATTTGCACTGTGGTGAGTATTCATCTACTTTGTAGATGATGTTAATTATCACAATATAACACAAGTCTAAGTTTAAAGATTTCAGATGTATATTAAATAAATACATATCTTGATCGGGCAACATGATTATTTCCATATTAACTAATACATTCTTCATATATGTTACTAGCTATTAATTGTTTCAGATAACAGCATTCAGACTTCTCATAACTCGTACGTATTATTGGAACCGAAAGATTTGTTATTTTTCGTCATTTTAAAAAGGTAAAGTGAAATTATGAGTTTTATTCTGTGTATAAAATTTGCATAAAAATGTAATGGATAATTTTTTTGTATCTATAAGTTCTTAGATTTTTTGTATATCGGATAATAGTCCGATTTTATTAACTAAATAAAATACATGTTCGTTGAGTTTTCCTGTGTTCACTGAGTTCGTTTTGTTCATTTATGGCGCAAATGCATTTCATAAATGTTTGAAAAATTGGTAAATCTTGGATATTTACGATAGACAATCTCTATATATGCCAGAATACCCTGAAACACAAATACGCCTTAGTGCAAACGAGATTTATAAATACAATTTTACATAATATTAGCTTATCAAATTGCACCTTCATTTCGATTTTCTGTAGTGTACCAGTTGACAATGATCGGTACAATTAAATCTCCTTAATATAACCAGTGAAACTGAACTATAGGTAAATAATACCTAATAAGCAAGCACATCGTGAGTATTTAAACAATTAATTTGAATATGGGTACCTATGTATTAAATATTGAATATTGGGAAATGGGAAAGAAATAGTAAGCACTAAAAGTTTTGCACCCAAATTAAATAAAAACTTTTATTGTACCTAAACTGTGAGTAGTAGTCGCGAGTAATACACATATAGATATTTTATTGCACTGATTAGGTATTAGGAGATTTGCTGGACATGATAATTGTCGTTACAAACCTAACTAAAGCTAAGCTTCTTTTATCTCACGCTAATCGGATTTCATATTGCATGGGGCATATTGGTGCAACTGGTGCAAATGGTGCTAACATTTAGAGCCACACGCGGCGAACTCATGGTAAGGAAGATGCTGTTCGAAGTTGGAGATTTGATGGTAGCTAAATGCCATAAGTATCATAATATATCCTAAATATTTCAGTGGTTTGATGCCCACTTAAATATAGATATAATAACCATTTTTATGAAACTATGTTACAACTTGCTCTTTGTACATCTGATAAAAAAATAAAAAAAAAATCATTTATCAACATACTTGATTATATTTGCCCGTTTTTTTTTCCTTTACTTAACAGATGTAATAGAGACAGGTACGAGTACAAGGGGCTACCGCGAACCATTTCAATCATTCGCCTCTCTATCGCTCTACTAATTCGAACGATAGAGAGGCCAAGACAGGAACAAAAGGTCCACTACAGGCGGTCGTCGCGAATGCTGTCGTTGTGCGCGCCA
Source organism: Thaumatotibia leucotreta (assembly GCA_025490895.1). Taxonomy (NCBI): domain Eukaryota; kingdom Metazoa; phylum Arthropoda; class Insecta; order Lepidoptera; family Tortricidae; genus Thaumatotibia; species Thaumatotibia leucotreta. The sequence continues at coordinate 6,970 of JALPQI010005662.1, forward strand.
GTTGGGTTCATCCTAACCCCGTTGCCATTGGTTGCCACTTCCGTGTCTTTTGAGAGCCCTGGTAATAAAAAAATGTCTGTCATTCTATTTTCCTGTGCATATATGTATATATTAGAATGTGTATCTGTATACCATGCCATGTTCGAACTGGTGTGATGTAGTCGAGTTCACAAATTATATTTAAGTAGGTACACAATTTTACACTATGGTTGAATGAATGAAGTGTAGAAAGGTGTACATGAATTCCACTGTAGGTATGTACCTAGTCTCACATCTACAATTTCAGGTTAGGCCGCTAACATGAAGGAATATTAGTGTCAGAAATGTATCTATGCATGATACTTAACCGTTTAACCCCTACTTAATTAGGTAACCGAATTTTATGGATGTGAGCGAAGGTAAGATTTTTTTCAACAAACACCGAGAATTGATCATTCGTCCCAAATGAACTTAGTTATTTGATTTAACATTTTGCCGGGGATTTCACAGTGTCATTTATTTGTCAGCTTTTAGAAGCTTATGGCAGTATTTTTGCGTCTTTCATGCCGACGTTGCTGAAATACATGACGTGACTTCATTTTGATTAAATCCAGACTGGGCATATTCAGAAATGTTGTGTAGGTAGGAACCCAATAAGAATTAATGAAGTTATCAAAAATAATCAAATTGTGGTCAAATGGCTTTTAGAAGCTTATAGCAGTATTTTTGCGTCTTTCATACCGACGTTGCTGAAATGCATGACGTGACTTCATTTTGATTAAATCCAGACTGGGCATATTCAGAAATGTTGTGTAGGTAGGAACCCAATTAGAATTAATTAAGTTATCAAAAATAATCAAATTGTGGTCAAATGTGTGAAAATATCGTAAATAAAAATTCAGTAAAACTTTGAGTTTGGTGCTACTTTTAAGTGGCGTAAATGAAACCGTAATATTAAAACCAGCCAAGTTGGTACGCAATGTAAAACCACCTTTACCGTATTTATTCAAAATTAATTTCAACAAAAAAAATGTTATGGAAGGGTGATTGCTAAAAAATGTAACAGAACATAGTAACAATAGGTATTATGCCTAAGCCATAGGTATCGTACCTAGAAAGGTGGAGTGGATCACCGAAAAAAGTAATACAGTGGTAAACTTAGAAGTGTAATATATGTTTTGAAACCAGAACATACATGTAGCTCATTACATCGAACGCCTGGTTTATCCAGATTTTTCATCCTTTTCAACATCCAGTTTTTTTTCCTGTGTATACCTAATGGAAAAGTTTTGTGCTCCGTTTTGCTTTCGATCTATCCCTTTGCAAGTAAGTACTTACTTCCCCTCGATGTCTTTAATATAGGCACAACGATAAACGAAAACGTGACCACTAAATTATTCGCCGTTGTTGCAGTGAGTCGAGCGTCGTTGTAGATAACTTCTTGCTTGTGGTATGGTTTAAATATTTAGGTATATGAACAAAAACTCCGTAACGACGCTACCTATTTATTTTTTTTTCGTTTTGTTCTTGAAATATATTAGTATGATAATTGGCACCCATTAGTAAGAAAGTCCTGTTACTGAGTTAATTTAGGTGCACAATATTTTATCTCGCTTCAAGTATGCCCGTCCCGAACCCATTACTAAGCAAAACCATAACCGCGCGATTAGCACGAAATACAGAACGAGCGTTCAGGGTATAGCATTATCTAAATTGCGTCACTAAATTGCACAAGCTATCATCTGTGACGAATGAGGGCTTTTAATAGTAATTATAAATACTTTGAAACGATAAACAAATTCCGGATGATTCCGCAAAAAATCAAGAAAAAAATGGATTATAAATATTAGATGTCATATACCAAAGAAAAACGACCAAGATCACCTATGTCCGAGGTGGAGATCGAACCCACGTACTCAGCTTTCGCGGCTGATGCCTGTACCCCTCGGCCACTCGGTCTTAGCAACCACAAAAATATAAAAAAAAAATATAAAATATTTAACAAAAAAAAAATATAAAATATTTTCACAATATGTTAAAAAAAATGGATATTTCTTATATTCATGGGTCCGTGTTTCGATAATTGGAGGCGGGGTGGCATATTTTAAGAACTATTGAAGCAGTGATTTTCAAAAATATGCACAATTTAATAAAAATAAAACTCATCTTATTTCTATCAACACCTGATAAACACTTCGCACCGTAAGGTCAAAAAAACATCTCCATCTTACGTAGGTATATTATTACCAGTGATCGGTTTTTTGGATTCACCCTCGAGGCTTTCGCGTATAAAAATGACGGGTGTAACTATAAAAAAAATTAATACTATTATATTACATTATGAACAGTAACATGGCAAATTGCATGGAAATACGTGTAAATAATCAAAGTTTATTTTTCAAGTTACTATAGGAGACCCACCGGGGGAATCCAAAAAACCGATCACTGATTATTACGTTTTATAACTTTGTACACTATGGTCTGAAATATTGAATGTAAAAGTGAATGGGTAACGATAATTTACTTATAAATTAGATACGCACTTAGCAGCGAACTATACTAATTATTACTGAGCTTAGTCGTGAACAAACGTATGGATGTAATAAAAGTCATTATGAAATTGTGAGGTCCCCAGTTGATGATTACTCAACCCAAAAGATGATAGGTACCTAAACATAATAATGGCAACGGACCTCGCATAAGGTATATTACCTTTAATAAATACTACAAGCCTATGCGTTTATTTTCATAATGTTTTCACACTGAAAAAAAATGATAAGTTGGATTTATTAGATCTTGCGTTATTCTAACCGGAAATTAAGGTTGAATTCGGTCCTATCACAATTTTTATTTTATTTTCCCAAACTTTTGATATTGGCATTCTACAAAATTAATTTGGTTGATTACACTCCAGTTTTTTGTTGATCAGAACTCTGGTATCGACTTCAACCTTTTTAGTTTTGTAAATTTGATAGCAAGGATTTGTTAGATATATCAAAGTTTCCTCGTAATATAGCCAACCTAAGTCACTTTGGTAAATATTTTTTCAGTGCAGAAATAACCATTTTAAAATATTTATGTTGACACGAATCCCATTTTAATCGGCGCCTATCATCAGTTTATTGTAATACCTATCTAGATGTAGAACATTTAAAAACTTCTAAAATTGATCGCCATTAAATTTGTCGGGGGGCTTGACCGAAAGTAATGGCATACGTACCGTGTGGAGTAACCGACCGAGACAGGTTGCTCCGCCGGGGCGAGTGTCATACGCGGCTGAAGAATGAGGCGTCGCGAAAGTGCCTCTGGCTGACTGTAACAAAGCGTACATAAACGATCCCATAGGCATAGAGAACCAGCGTCTTTTATTATTTCAGTATCATATAAATTTACACACCGTCTTCTGTTAATTATCTAGCCTGATTAAGCCATACCTACATTCGTTTTTCATTCTGGGACTATGTAAAAAAGTAGTCTCACAATTTGTTCATATTAAAATCACTAAAGATTTTTTGTCATATGTAATATCTATAAGTACCTACCTAGAGACCAGGGATCTTCGACAGGGAAATCAACATCAAACGCAATTTATTTAGTCGTCTATAAAAAATATAACGATGAAAATTATTCACTGCCAAGCTCATTTTACAAAACGCTGCTTTATCCACGAAAAATGACAGATTGTAGGTATTTTGAGCGTGGTGCAAATAATGCGTACAATTTTATAGGTCGGAAGGTGCTAAGTTATAAAACAATCTAAGTATTAGACATAGAAGAGTTTCGTAGAAATAGTACGCTAAAGCCGACTAGACTACCTAATATATTTTGAAAAAGTCTTTACGCGTTTTATATTTACCGAGAGGGTTGAAAAAGTATCAATGTATCTCATACACATCGTTGTGTCGCTTTATCTGTTGTTTTATTTAGTACATGAGAACGATTTAACGGACACGTGAATAACATAGTCATAGTCATAGTATCTTTATTCATAAACAATACAAGATTGTGTTTGAATTATTAGTTTGTACATTCACAATAATAGTAACAAATAAAAATAAAAATTCTACGTAAACAATTTCACAAAAACTTATACCTAATGAGATCAAGTTAATAACAATATAGAATCAAATCATAACTAAAAATTTCAAATAAAATATAAATAAAAAATAACATAACTCTATAATTCAATTGCCAAACACCTCGTCAATACTGTAAAAGCAATCTCTTAATAAGTATTGTTTTAGTTTTTGCTTAAATTCAGTATATTTTGATATCATTTTTAATTCTTGAGGCAGTCTGTTAAACAATTTTACGGATTGATATCTCACAGAGTGCTCTTCTATTTTTGAAATTGGACGGAAGTTAACTTTTAAGTTTTTTGTGCGTGTGAGCATACGAAGCTCACATTCGTTTTGCGTTTCAAACCTTTGCTTGTGTTTTATTAAATCTGTGAGTAATATATGTATGTATAAGCTAGGGACTGTGAGAATACCGAGTTTTTTAAAATATTCTCTGCAAGAAACCCAATGTGGGATGCGAAACATTATTCTCACAGCCCTTTTTTGGGCGGTTAGAGCTCTATTTACATTATACTTAAAGCTATTACCCCAAAACATAATACTATAACGTAACTTAGATTCTATTAAGGCATGATAAACTATTTTTAACTGATCTATATAAATTTCATCTCTCAGACTTCTTAAGGCGTAGCAAGCTGAGTTGATGACTTTTTCAATAGCATCCAGCTCCTGTACCCAGCTTAGCTTTGAATCAAGGCGCATACCTAGGAACTTGACATTATCAACTATATCTATAGTAGATCCGTTAATAGTCACATGAAGCTTGTCAGATTTTTTGGAGTTTTGTTTGAACAGCATTATTTGAGTCTTGTTAGAGTTAAGGCAGAGATTGTTAAAAGTAAACCATTGATGAAAAGTTGATAAAGCTAAATGTACTATTTCATTGAGTTGTGTTATGTGATCAGCATGAATAATGGCATTTGTGTCATCAGCATACATTATTAAATTACAACCTGGTACCATATTTGAGACATAATTGATAATATCATTAGTGAAGATGTTGAACAGTATTGGGCCTAAAATAGATCCTTGCGGAACACCTCTGCCAACCTTCACTTGACCAGATGTAAAAAATTGTTCACAGTTATTACACAAATCTTTAATTTGAATGTATTGATTACGGCTTTGTAGGTAATTTTTGAGGAGATTGTAAGTCTTACCCCTAATTCCATAAAAGATAAGTTTTTCTAAGAGTATATCATGGTCAACAGTATCGAAAGCGGAACTTAGATCAAGAAATAAGCCTGCAACTCTCTTTTTAGAATGGACTTTCGATATTACGTCTTCAATTAAATGGTTAATAGCATCTGTAGTACCTATATTTTTCTGAAAGCCAAATTGTCTCGGGTTTATTATATTATGAACTTGAAGGTGGTATAAAAGACGAGCTTTAATAAGCTTTTCAAAAATTTTTGACAATACTGGAAGAAGCGATATGGGTCTGTAGTTATTTGGGTCTGTTTTTATCCCTTTCTTGAACACAGGCACCACCTTGGCCAATTTTAACTGATCCGGAAATGTACTTTGTTCATAGCATTCATTAAAAAATACTGCTAGAGGTTCTGACAATAAATCAATAGAATCTTTAAAAACTGAGATAGGCATTTCATCGTACCCGAACGACCTTTTGTTTGGCATGGATCTAACAGTTTTTTCCACCTCAAATGAGGAAATCGGCCACCAATCAATATCTTTGTACTGATTTTTATTGTGTAGCTTCAGACAATGGCCTGCATGAGACAAATCACTCGTTACAATAGCTTTACTATGGTCGAAACGGTTAGATAATATATCAGCAACGGCTTGAGGATCATCTATAATTTGATTGTCAACTTTTAAAATTAACTTTTTCTGAGTAACACTCACTAATTTATTCCTATGTCTATTTACAACATGCCATATGCTTTTAGTAGTTCCATTGGCCTTGCATATTTCCGTTTGTATCGCCAGTCTTTTTGCATGCCGAACAACTTTTCTAAATGTATTTATAAATTTATCACGGTATGCAATAATGGAGTCGTCACAAGCAGATTTATTTATGTTACATAGCACTCTCTTCATTTTACTGGCTACCTTTATGCCTTTTGTGATCCACTTAATCTTCAGTTGGCCATTAATTTTTGATTTTTTTTCTTTTTTTCATAAAACTTTGCTGGAACACTTCAGACATTGTATTTAGGAACCCATTAATACCTATATCCTCCCAACATGTCTCAGCCAACCTATTTCTAAAAGATTGTGTACTGTTCTTGGATGCGAATCTTTTTTCTACAACAACTCGGGTACTATTAATGATTTTATTAATTTCTACGCTTGATCGACAAAATATGGCAGCGTGTCCATCTGCTAACCCATTATGGTCAACCCTCGTCGTAATATCTATATTGGAAGGCAAATTGGTTATAAAATTATCAAGGCAAGACTCCGAATCGTTACGTTTAAAGGTAATGTCATTGATGAGGTGTTTGAAATTGTAACATTTTAAAAGACTTAAAAAATCAGATCGTTGCTTATTTTCAACTAGTAAATTAACATTAAAATCACCACAAATAATAGTTTTTTTATCGAAAAGGTAATCCAACAAAAGTTCAAGTTGTTTAAGAAAAACGTCAAAATTATTATCTCTGGGAGTTCTATAGCAGCAAACTATATGAATGTTGGTTGTAATATCCCTGATGCCACATATTTCAAAGCATTCAGACATATATAGCTTTTTACATATTAAAATTTGTTCTGTATCTCTATTCAATGCTGCCGCAATTAGGGTGCCACCCCTTTTTTTCGTTGGTCTTGAATTAAAAGAGGCTAAGCTGTAATTATTTAAATGAAACGAAGTAGCAGAGTTTTGATTAAGAAAGTGCTCACTAATACATACAAAATCTGGTTTATAAGACTGTTCTTCAAGGTAAAGTTCGAGCTCGTTTACTTTAGTAGAGATACCGCATACATTTTGATGAAATATATTTAATACATCTACATGTGCCAAATTGTTACGCACGAAAAAAATCTTCGGTACTTGTATCACTACGGATCAATGAATTGCGGTTTTTCAGTAGCCATTGTATGTTATAATACAGATTTTTTATTATATTGTCCATGCCAGTGTTGTTTACCCTTCCGGTCTTTGATGAAAACATATCAAATGATACGTTAGCATTTGAGTCATAAACATAAAAACATTCGTTACAGTTAGGTAAGGTATTAAGCAACAAATTATTAAAATATTCAACTCTACTATTAAATATGGGTTTGCCACAAATATAAGTCGGGCATGCTATGACTACGTTGGTATATGTTATACTTTTTGATGCTTCAGATATGTAGTTGACAAGATCAAGAATGTCACTGGATTCTATAAAATCCTCTTCTCCGATTAAAATAACACAACAGTCATTCTTTGACATACCCCGAAGTTGGTTATGAATATTCTTAAAAATTTCTCGAATACCGCCACCTGGAGTGATATGATGGCAATATGCAGAGTTTTCAAAATAATCATTATGTCTTATAATATTCGTTATTTTGTTCTTATTATTATTACTTAAGATAAGCAAGTTATTCCGATCGTTTCTAACAGAAATATTTGTTATAGATTTGCTAGGCGGGATCTTCACGATTTGTTGCGTAGGAACTGCTGGAGCTGGAGTTTGACATTCAGGTGTTGGACGTGCAGATGTGTGATCTTCCGGGAAATGAGGCAAACACTTAGGAAATGCGCTCTTTCCAGTTTTATTTTTATTTCTATTTTTCTTATTAGGGGCAGATATGATTGGAGAGGCTGGTGCATTTTCGTCAGAAATATTCTCGCAAATCTTAGTTTTATTGTGTACTTCAGAAATGCCCATTTTTAGTTCACGATTTTCTGAGGTTAAGGTTTTTATTATCCTTTCAGCTACCAGAAGCTGCTCTTTCAACCAATTTACTTGCTTCACGAGCTCACCTAAATTAGGATTCTGCAAATTCGATTTCGGCTGGTTGTTGTCATTTATAAGTGTGACATCAGAGTTGTTGTTTGTTAGTTTTGAAGCTGACAGTAACCCGCCAGTTTTTCGCTCAGACTCATCATTCTGAATAATAGTAATGTCAAGACAACTGCTTGAAATATCTGGAGTACTTTCTTCAGATAAATATTCGAAGGAATTGTGTATCGGAACATTATATTTTCTTCCCTTGCTATTTTCAGAAGCAAAAAGGGGCTCTAGCGATGTACGAACCCGTTCGAATTCAGTTTGCCTCGGGCTTGGTTGACTCGGGCTGGATGACAAATGACGGCAATCACTTCCTCTTCGTATTTTAGGCGTAGTAGTTTTTTTTACGGGTATCTTACTCATGCATTGTCTACATTTAATACACATCCACGATGCTTTACGGTCTTTATCCATTAAATTGTATAGTTTTTCAGTATTTGAACATGAGAGGTCGAATGTGAGCTTACAGCAGGAGCACGATAGATAATGTTTATTTGGAATGTAATTTTTACACTTTGCACAAATCGGTTTTGTTTCTGACGCCATTATATATAACTAATTAGTAGAAATATACAAATAAAAGAAAAAAAAAAAACAAAATAAATTGTCACTTCCAGGATTCGAACCCACACTCAACCCGTGAATAACCGTTCTTGACAGTCAATACAGTACACCACTGCGCCAGCCAGCCTTATAGGCATGGGCCGAAATATTGTATCGAGTCTTCTTTTAGCGGCAGTGTTATTCATAAACAAGTGTTTTATGTATACGTATAATATGTTATAAACTTACCCCCTTATTCATAAACGTCTGCTAATTTAACAAGCCGCTAATAATTGTTTGTCCCTTTTGCTCTTATTGACACATTGTTGAGACTGAAAGGGACAAACAATTATTAGCGGCTTGTTAAGTTAGCAGACGTTTATGAATAAGGGGGTTAGTCCACAAGCACATACAGTACCTATATACACTTCAAGTATAGCATAATCAAACTTTAAGTTAAAAATTCACAATAGGTAATCACAGTATTCGAAAATTCAAATAGGGTCGTTGACACTTAGGCGTCTTTTATTATTTAAATAGTTTTGGGTATTCGTTCGCGAAATTAGGCTACACAGCACTGTAGTTAGTGACAATATTGTCACTCATTGGCGATTGAATTTGTCCGAATATGATTTGTACACTATTTTTGGATATTACACTTAAGGTCATTGACTTTCGCGCGTACTTTCTGGCGGCAGTTACATTGTTTGAATATTTTTGTTTTAGTTCTGAGGTTTTACACTGAATTATAGTTTTTTATAGGTTTATGTATAGTTTTTAATCACTTTGCAGGAGTATGGTACAGTAACATTGGCGTTTTAACACGATATTCACAACATTCACTAGTGTCAATAGAAAAGGAGTAGGTAAGGGTCGTATTTAGGTCTGAAAGTCCGTGTATCACCACCATTTTCTTGGATAACATTTATAGTCACTAATTACATTACAATTTATTAAATTAACAAGTTTTTACACCATATAAGACACTTAAACTATTTTTTAGGAATAAAATTCGCGGGCTCAACAATTCTGTGACGGCAGCGCCATCTGACGATGACAACACGCAAGAAAATAATGAAATAACCAAAAAAGCCAGATGGTCGCAGGGTTAATTTTCAATTTCGACACACCCGGGAGCTTACGTGTCTGACCGAAGGCGCCTGTGCCGGCTAGTCGCTGCTAAGTATTTCATTTCACGCCTCCGTACGCGCCAAACGAAATAAGCCGTAATAAATTTATCAAAGTAAAAAAGGTACTTCGGTATTTGAAAGGGTGACTATATCTAATGTACCCATCCGAAACATTAATGAAATATAATAGTGGATTAATATTACATTTCATTCATGTTTATTTAAAAGTACAAGTTGGAGAGTACTCAGGCATAAATATCGATGCTAAGAGTGTGCGTGTGAGTTCACGTTATTCGATAAAATAATTTATAATAGCTCCTATAGACTTTTACGACTCAATGTTTAACGTTTGTCCTCGTTGCCATCACGTTCAACAAGTATAATATGGGAAAATAATCCTGGAAGCGTAAATCTATCTATAAGTTATATACCTAAACGATACTGAAACTGTAATAACATGCTAATTGTACGTTTGGCCTGATTGTACTCGATGATTGGAATAACTATGAAATAATTGAAATAGTAAGATATTAAATTGTTTGGAATGTAGCTGTCAAACTGCTTGTGAATATTCGTATAATATTAATTATAAATCTTCCGCTTGAAATTCAGCGCGCTATATAATCGTGTATACCTAATATCCTATTATAATATCGGATTAAGCATTACAAATATTTCACGGTTGTATGATTTCATTACCTAATGTATTTATTTACGCCTAGAATATTCTCTCAAACCTCGCCCATGTTGCAGAACAAGATATGTACCTACGTCATGAATAAAAGACCAAGGCGTAAATTCCAGCAAAGTACCTACACTCCAGTATTATTATTATACGACGCGGCGTAAACATTGGTAAATATTGCTCGCAAAACATGAAAAATTAAGCAAAGAATATAATATAGCAATCCTACGCCTTTGTACATTTTGTCGTTTATACCAACCTTGTTGCGAGAAATATTCGAGCGCGTAGTAGGCGCTACAGAATCATTATATTTTAATTATTTTGCAGAAATATTTTCTTACTACAATTCAACTTATATTACCTAAAATGGATTAAAACTTTGAAGTGGGAACGTAATGATGAAATTGAAGACTGAGTCACTTATTCGTAATTATTTTGTATTTGTTTTATTGATATTTTATAACTATTTGCTATTTCACACACTTTACTGACAACTAATATCGCATGACTAATTTGTAGTCAGACTAACTGCGAAAAGGCTTATAAAATAAAGCAACAAAATTCTTAATAAAAAAAATTAAAGAAGTGCGCTAAGCCCGAACCGCTTGGTATACGATTAACCAAATAATCTTCGTAACGCGGGCTTTACTTAATGTTCATTGTGTTTACACCAATAAAGGGTCCGGAAAACCTTTCATACCAAGTTCACCTCCTTGTTTCGTATCGTTTGGAAAGTGATTCCATTATTAGAGTGTTTGGATAACTTTTAAGGATATTTGATATTTCAGGACCTACCTTCAGTAATAACTTTGAAATCTATGGTAGGTCCAATTTTAGCACCTTTCTTCATTATTAAGATATACTTACTTCGAAATAATGCAGAGGAAATTAAATTCTACCTCAAAGTTTGTTATATGGAAATATATTCGCTTGGATATATTTTTACGACCACAGTTAATGATGCTTCGTCATTTTAATACATTAGCTAAATATTATACAATGTCAACTCCACTTCTCATATTTCTACAAATTCTACAATCGACGACGCGAAGCTTTGTAGGTATACTATTCAATACCTTTTCCCAAATAATGGAATAAATTGTTGTAGGGTTATAATTATATATTATGTTCCTTATACGCTGCATAGAATCCCGATTTGAGTGTGACTAGTTGAGGGGTAAGAACGGAACTTTCTAACAAAATGGAAGTATGAATGGTCTCATAATGAAATGAGACAATGCTGAAAATAGGAGGAAGCAGGCTTTTCACGACGAATACACAAAGGAAAAAAGATTCCATCTAATCTTCAGCGACATAAAAACAAAATCGTTTATTTTCTATTCGAACAGTAGTTGAATAATCAGTAAAAAATATTTACATAAATACAGTTCGAGATAATTATCACTGTAGGTTTTTGCTAAAAAGCTGAAGTGGCATTGGGCATGTCACATTGCATTTATGGTCGATGGAGTCGAAAAGTGCTCGAGTGGAGACTACGGCTAGGCAAAGCGAGCGTAGGACGTCCACCCACAAGATGGACAGACGACCTTATGAAGCTTGCCGGGACACGATGGATGCAGGTCGCATCTAACTGGTACATGTGGAGGTCCAGAGGGGACGCCTATGTTCAGCAGTGGACGTCTTATGGCTGAGGTGATGATGATGATGATGTAGATTTTTACCGAATATTTGCGTATAGAGTCGTAAAGTTTAAGACGTTAAGAATAAATAAGATTATTTCTTAGAACAGTGTGATTTATCCAAACAAGTTTAACGGTCTACGAATTAGGTAAATAGATGATTAATAGTTAATGTTGAAGTCAGTAAAATATAGCAGATTTTTGCCAAAACATAATTTATGCATGAAAAGTGAAGTAAGGCACGGAAAGTTGAATAATCAGAGGAAGAGGTAACAAATTCCCCACTTAAATGGTCGAAATAAGTGACTGGGAAATCACTGACCGTAGAAGGATACACTTCTTTATTTACCTTCCATTTTATATTTGTGGTGCAAAAATAAGAACATATTTGATCAAATGTTAGAAACGATAGACAGTTTAGAAGAAAGCTGTTTACCTGAAAATGATTTATTCATTTCAAGTTGTTTACTTATTTCTGGTGGAGTCTTCGTTTTTGAGGAACGGCACCAGCAAAGAACCAATCGAAAGTAGATCCGGAACCTGTTCAAAGAAAAGAAATGAAATTATTTTAGGTCACAACTTCCAACGACACAAAAATTATCTAAAACAAGTAAAAAGTACATGATATAAAGGAAATATAATGTGGTATTATTCAATTAGTATTATTAGTGTTTTTTTGTAGATATTGGATAAATTTAAAAAACTACACAATTTCAAGTCCTTTAGTTATTTCAATAATTTGTTTTTGTAACTGTCCGCATTCCGGGGCTATAATTGTGTTTTATACTTACAACCCTCTTTTAAAGAATTTGTTCAAAGCAACAATTTTCGTATTTGTGTTTACTTAGTACTTACCTTTATGAGAATAATATAAACTTTATTAATATTACCAAGTTAATATTTACTTGGGTATGGTATTAATATCTCAATGGAATATTTTACTGCTCTAAACCAACAGAACTTTACCCAATTCTGTCCTTTCCCTAATTAAGTCTCGTTCGATTTGTCAAAATAATGCTCATCAGCTGAATCGCATTATATTTGATATTTGAGCACCAGAGATGACTTCAATTTATTACATTTAGTTGATGTATATCTAAAACATGATTTAGTCAGCTTTTTTTATAAACAACCTATATGTGTACCTACATATTAACATTAAGTCATACCCGGTGTGGCCTGTAACAGGAGCAATAAATCAAATGGAAGACTCCTCTGACTGACTCTAGTTATTCGCAAAAGGTCCCAGTGTTTTAAAGTTATCCATTAAGGAGAAACAGTATGTTAAAGTTACGACCGTATGAGTGATGTGTCTAAGTATCACAACACTGTACCTTATTAATGATTAAACATATTGGTAGTTCAGTGGACATAAAACTAAATGAGCTAAAAAGTTTTTTTGAACTCATGGTTTTTTAACTGGTTTAGCAAAAAAAAATTTTTTTTTTGTGTTACACCGATTTAACTTTTTTGGTATAAGTCGACTGCAGTAAAACTACATAAAAAAAAGGAAAAAAATGTTTTTTTGATGCAAAATAATTTTTTTTTTTAAGTTTTAACTATTAAATTATGACTATTTATTGGGTTATTAATGTACCGTTTCATTTTTTGCTCCTATTACAGGCCACACCCTGTATAAGTAACAAATGCGTTAAACAAAAATTATATTATATACTGATATGCAATAAAAATGTTCATCAATCAAATTTCATCTGAACTGACATAAGTTATCACATAAAACTTTCGACTAAACACGACATCGTTATTTTCTGATCGAAGAAGCTGATATTATTTGAAATGCTAATAAATATCTTTCACAAATGTTGTTTATAATTAAAAGATCGTATGATAGTGAACAACACAATTTTATCAAACACGTTCTCCGATATTAAGTCTGTCGCAAAAATATCACCTAAGATGACAATTTATAAAGTTACTCAACGGAAAAAGATTGATTGGTGGGGCAATGCTATCACGAAGTAAAGCGTATAATAATTACATTGACATTCTGAATTTACGTTTACATAGTAATGTTAGTACTTCATTCCATAGTTACTCGACATTGTTTCCTTCAACCGTATTTAGATAAGACTCAGTATGTACAATATACTCCGTATGCTTTACTTATCACTTGCCGACTCAACCATTTGTTATGGTATTACAAGCTATGGGCGAACATATCAATCCTACATGGAACAAATACATAATTTACAAGCAGCCCTATTGAAAACAATTGTACCGAATAAAATTGTATAGATATGAAAGGGAATGGCAATGATAGGAAAGGATTATTTAAACATTGCAATGTCATTAACGTTTTTGATAGGTTTCACTTATCCTTATTAACAGAAGAGTGTGAAATTATACCCACACTAGAGAAAAATATTCGCTCCAATAAATTACGTGTTTTAGACTACTTACCTTCATATCCAATACCAAAATGTAACAATGCCTATGGTAAAAGGGTCATAGATTTTCTACTCCCTCAGATACTAAACACCTTACCTGCCTACCTACTGCATGACCTTGTTAATATAATAGAAAGACGCAACAAATGTACGCCAATACTAAAAAAATACTACCTAAGCAAAGAGTAACCTACAATTAAATGTGTATAAAGATTTCATTAAGACTAGGTCTACATAACGATTATTAATTTAAGTTTACCGATAACCTGCAAGAGCCGCCATTGTAACCTAATCCTTATGACGTACACATAAGATCGGCATTAGAAAACATGAGGAGGATACAATTACGGCTTAACAGGAAATAAGAAGGTACCAATGTATTAACTAAATCGGATCGATTCGCGCGATCTCGCCAACTATTACATAAACCCTAGAGGTTTACAGTAGTGGCTTCTTTGTAATCAATTATTGTATTTAATTATAGTGAATAAATAAATTAAAAAAAAAAAAAAAAATGTGTTGTCAAAACATTGTTGAAGATTAGTTAATAATACGCGAGGTTTGTGAACAGAAACTAGAATATTAAGATCCATTACTTACAACACTTACTTACACAAAGTTACTGAAATAGACTTTTCTCAAACTTGCTACGGAATGTTGATGTTACTTACTTTAAATGAAACCCGGAAATACTATGTATCCGGTGTCATATGCTAAGATGATATGTAAAGAGATTTCATGTATTTATTGCACACCTAGGACTGCAAACATACTGTCTTTTGTTTTGAAACGTCAAATTGTGACACTAGGCCTTGACATTCAGCCACAGAAAAAAAAATGAACCAAAGAACTAATGTCTATACCACCGGGTAAAATGATACCTCAAACAGATTAAAAAAAAAGTTAGGCGCGAATGTTTTTTTTTATGTTTTACGATACTGTACAATTGGTTTATTTACAAATTGAATAGTATGGTTCGCCGAAATCAGTTCGTTTTATTTCATGGCAAGTTTGAGAAAAGCACTATACAAATCTCGACAAGAAACAGGGTTACAGGCCGCGTATTCCTATCTGGCCTCAGTTCCTTCGGCCAGATATATCTACTTGGCCTGTAACCCTTCGTTACCTGTCCTCTATAGTAATGTACTATTCCTGCTATTTACGTACGTAGTCGATTGTTTCATAAACTAATCAAATTCATTCAAGTATTCTCACCCAGCACTAATATGATAGGTTTGTTAAACCCTGATGCTACTCCTATATTTGAAAACTTTTTTAATTAAATCATTCAAATCGTTCTATTTTATTGAACATAGATATTGTTCACGCATGATTAAATAATTTTATTATGACTTCGAAATTGAATTAAATATAATAAATATGAGCGATTTGGAGAGAAGTTTGATAAAATAAGTGATTTCAATTAATGTTTCACAAAAATAGGTACACGTAGGTATTTAATTGCTATTGCTAGTGTTGCTGTTTACACGTGCATTTCGCCCGCCCACAGCTTTTCAGCTTAACATAAAACACGAGTGACACATTGAATGTACTTACTTGTTACTCATCCAATAATATATGAGTGGGTTGAACATGGAATTGGCCATCGCGAGCCAGTAGAAGAGCAGGTAGACGTGCTGCGCCACCGGGGCAGAGGCCAGGCGCTGGTGGTGGTACACCAGCACGAAATAGGCGTGGTACGGCAGCCAGCACAGGGCGAATACCATCACCACCAAAACGAACATTCGTACCACCTAAGAAAGAAAGTACTGAAGATGTAGGTATATTATTTAGAACAAAAGTACTCAAACACGCAAACTTACACTTTTTTTTAAGTTACGCTGTTTGTTCAAAGGCAAAGGAATAAAATGTTAACAATTACATTTCTTTAATTTATATACAATTTCTCAGATAGAAAAGTTGCAGAAGAGCATTGGAATGATAACAACGCTTTATTATACTCGTAATTCTTATGAATACCTACATTGGTACTAGAAGTACCTACCGGCAAACATACGAGTAGTATGATGGTATACATATAGCTACCCTATTGACGTCTACTGTTCAACACTACTAATTACCTCTTGTCAATCAACTATTTCGAGATGACCGTATGTACAGTAGGCAGTTAGTTATTCACACCGTAACGTGTATATTTAAGTTTTATTAGGTCTTCGGTAGGTACATACAAATTAAATTTAGTCAAAAAATATGACAATGTTTGAATTGCTACTTTCCTAGTTAATAAATTTATAAAATAGTGGCTTTTAAATAGATCTGTGGAGTCAATTTAGCTGTTATTCTAAAAATAAACATTGGTACATGTTACCAGACGCTAACAAAATTACTGCATGAATAAATACGAATAGATATTCAATTTACATTATGGCAAGCCAGACTTCCTTCACAATGGCTAAAGGGTTTGGAAACTTGATTGTTCCTTTTATTCGCAGGAAAATACTGGAAACCGACAGACAAGTGTGCAGCCTTGTCATTTATTCACATTTAATTTATTTTAGGACATTTTGCTATGTGTAACAAATAATACAGTATTATGTCATGGAATTTCATAATAGGAATACGACATAATTAAACTACTCTTTACTAGAATATTATGTACCTCAAGGTATCGGATACCGGTTTTTTCTTCATACAAAACAAAGTTTCGAATTCCGTTCTTTTTAGTTCTTCGGTATATATTTTTTTTGTTAATGGAGTAATTAAAAAATACGATGTTAATAATTACATACAATGTTACGTACTACATAAAGAGTGCAAAATATTTCAAAATATTGAGCTGTTTCGAGGTTTTTCTAAAAACCGGTTCCGATCCCTGGGTACCTCAATAAAAAAAAACGTAAATGAATCTCAATTGTAGATGAAAAATTAATAGAAATTAACTTCTTGTGGGTCTCGTCAAACAAATTAATTATTTTTTACGAACAATGTTCTACAAATGTAATTATCTATCTATTTATAAAAAAAATTCAAAGATACCTACCACATGCATTTTTGATGACAAGTCGCACTGTTCAGAATGTCAACCAAAACGATATTTCTGTGTGCCGAGGCGTATAATTGTGGGACTAGTCCGCCACAGCTACGCTCACCTTTTTACTTTTTTACAATTTAGCAGTCCCAAAGCGTAATTTCACGCAACACTAAATAATTTTATTTGCATGACATCTTTCTATCCTAAGTACCTATTTACTTATTTGTATTGGTTTAGGTAGGATGGATAGCCACCGTACCCGAACCGATAATCTATCAGATCACTTCTATCTGGTTTCGATCATAGAGCACATCTATTTATTTAAAAAAAACACGTTTCTATTTCAATGAGATATTTTAACCAGATAACCAAAAAGAACTCTGTTGGTAGTCAGGATGACATACGAGTACCTATATGAATTCTACCTCCTAGAGCCATTCCTAGAGCAAAAAATGGAGCCTGGAATAAAATTAATACCTACCTTCTACATATTACATAAAAAATGCGCTAGTTATTTTAAATCATGTTATTATGTGTGCTGAAATATATCGATCTTTATCAGGAATGTGGATCGACGGAGCCGGGGTCGTGTGATTATTAAAATTCTCTCTCATAAAACTTTGTTCGATCTCTGCGGCACGGTCTAAATTTTATAGGTAAATAAAGGTTCGACTGATACCTTATTCTTTAAGCAAAGTTTTACTTTAGTCAATAAACTCTCAGACCTTTACAGACTTCATTGTGGTAATTGAGAATCGCAAATTTTGGGTCACTGTTTGATTGGAATTTAGATTGGATCGGGGTAAGAGTAGCATCGCGTTAGTAATGAATATTTAAGTAGATACATTTATTGATAAGGGTTATATTGAGGATTTATTTTATCCAAAGTAATTAAGTATTGTTAAAGGACCCGGACCCCCGATAACAGAATTTGCTCATGATCGATGCAGCAATGTTGCATTTGTTCATGATCGAAGCATGATGTTGTATCAGCATGTCGATAAGACCGGACAGGCAATAGTTATCGGCTTGCTAAGAAAGGATACATTTATGAATAAGGGGATACCCTCTTTAAAGAAAAAGAAACAAACCTTCCGCTTGGCTCTGACTACTTGCATCTGGTGGTGTGTGCATTCGCCGATGGCGCGCCCGCGCAGCGCTGCGCTCATGCGCGCGTACGCCCACACCATGACAGTCATGGGCACCACATACGTCACGCCCAGGAACACTAGGTTGTAACTGTGGAGAAACATAACTTTTAACCTTTTTGTTGCTCTAACATTCAATGTTCATCAGAAGATATCCTGCAGAGCATATTGCACATAAAGGCAAAAATACGAAAATAATGTGCACGTGGAACTTAGAAATATTTTTAAAACATTGATTTCTCAGTTTTTTGGTTAAATACCTACAAGTAATCTGAAGCAGATGTTTGATTTTGGCCGAGTGTTTAAAAAAATCCAATAATAACTTCCCCCGATTCTCGTTTAAACAGTAATAAACATTTACCTTCATAATACAAATGTTATGGACTAATTAAGTTCCCTTCAAGCAAAAACACAATTGCAAGCTGATTAAATCTTACGGACAATTTTAACACATGCTACTGAAACTTCATTTCCAGTTGGGACAGTTGCCGATCGGAAAGGCACGTTAATTAAACCGTAACTATTCAGTTACGAGGTAGGGAATGAAATTTAGTTATAACAGAAGTACTATTTATGGACATTAGCCGTGGATCGTGGCCATTTATTGTCTAAAGTTAATGTGGTATATGTTTATTTACTCGTTATATCATTAGATCAGTGCGGGTGGCGCAGGACCGGTCATTGTGGCAATCTTTGGGGGAGGCATAGGCCTCCCCCAAAGATTCATCATCATCATATCAGCCGAAAGACGTCCACTGCTGAACATAGGTTCAGCAGTGGACGTCTTTCGGCTGATATGATGATGATGATGATGATGATGATGATGATGATGATGATGATGATGATGATGATGATGATCATTAGATCAGACTCACTCTATTTTGTTATGAAATAACCGTTTCAAAACGAAATAAGAAGCCTACAGTAGTAAATCTTTCGAGTCTTATATCTAAACAAAACCTGGGGTGTTATATTTTGTGGAGCAATGATGGTGCCTGCGTACATCCCTGAATACCCCTTGACAAATTAGTTTTTACACATAAGAATAAAGTACCTATAGGCTTTACACAAGCTTTAACACAGATCCAAACTGTTATTACAGCCAAATGATGAAATGTAATAATCCCGGACTGTCAGGAGGTATCTAGCAGACTTAGCGGGGGAACTCAGCCAAATCAACTATCAAAATTTTAATTGAAAATATATTTTCTTACCAATAATCGGTCTTAGACGTAGGGTAGCTACCGTCTGGCCATTTGATGAAACATATTTCTCGTTCGCCGTTGATGTACCTAAAAATAAATATTTTCAAAAACATCCAACATTGTCATAAAAAATCACAAGCATACTCGTATTTCTAAATAAATACAAATATTAATTCAAGAACATCTATTTCAAGGTATCTAATTGCGAACAAAACGTATTTGACAAGATCAAAGGTATGAAATGAACTATGAATAAAATGAAGATAATAAAAATGTATCAGATGTTAGTGACAAATAAAATCAAGCACGTTTATTACGAGTCTGAAATATCCTAAAAATTCCAGATGAAAATCTTAAATTTATTTTACTTATTTACAGACAACAAAACATTCGGAGCTCTGTATGCGGGCGGGCCTTATTTGTTCCGAGTTTAGAAACTTTTAATGAGCCCTTTCACCACGAACTTCAAAGTTATGTAGGTACCTTAGAGATACTCATCAAAAACATTTTTACCTGTTAGGATTAGATCTTTCTTTTGAGGCGATTACATCCTTTGATGTGCAAAACGCTAATCGTGCATCTTATTACCATGATAAAATTTTGAGACTTTCTATTGCATAAAAAACCCTTCATTCCTTATCATTATAAACCCTAGGCAGGGTTATATAAACCCTAATTAAGAAAATAATGCCATTACGCAATCTTAACCTTTCAAAGAAAACAGGGAAGCACTGAAATAAACTCGAACAATCAAATTAGTGAGTTCACCGGAAGGCTCCTGCTGCAAGCCCTGTTAAGCTTAGTTACTTAAGTTACTTCTTATAATAACAGCTTCTTGTTATAATGCTAAGCTATTACATTTATAATATTAGTTAATCCGGTATAGAAAATAAGCCTCTAATACCTACTGAGTATTAGTTTATCTGTAATTCTACTTACTATATAAATTTTAATAGCGTACTCGTATTGTGGATTGATATTATTGAGGTATCTATGAGGGGGATAAAAACACATTTATGTTAGGGTATTGTGTTACGTATCCCAACGGCACCTTATCATTAACGTTTAAGAAGGTTTCATACTACTCTATGTCGAAAATATTGCCTCAGGAGCCACTGACACAAACAGGTTCTTAAAAAATCGAAATTTTCTTAATTTCTTCGTTACGGCAGCATCAATTGTTTTGATGAGCCGTAAAATATAGTATCCGCTTTAGACACCTGTTAAATACAGACAATGAAAAGTTAACCCGCTTATTCATAAACGTCTGCTAACTTAACAAGCTGCTAATAATTGTTTGTCCCTTTTGCTCTTACGACACATCGTTAAGACCGAAAGGGACAAACAATTATTAGCGGCTTGTTAAGTTAACATACGTTTATGAATAAGGGGGTATGTACTTAGGTGCCATCTGACATTATCCAAACACTAACTTATGTTTTGTTCAATTTTTAACATTGAACTTATTCGAATGACAAAAAACTCATGAGTTCACTCAAATTTATCTAATGTTACTTATGTTTATCTTTATTAGCAATCAAAATGATATTCGTTACATCGTTTATACATCGTACATATTTAATACATTGCAAAGATTTCTAGATCTAATTGAATCAAGTAATCGGAGAACGAGAACTTTTGTGCTTTAAATTCCACATATTTTGTAAGTAAATTGCTCCCATAAATCATCAAGCTGAAATCGGAAACATTTTAGTCAAAAGATAAGCGGAAAAGGTCAAAAATAGCGTGAAACTGTCAGTACTGCCATTCAACGTGTTATTTTCTCGCTCTGAATCGAAACATTCAAATATGCGTAGGAAGTCCTCTCAAATAATATTTATAGCTCGAGCTGGCAATACGATAAACTTGAATTACTAAAGTCCAATCTAAACAACGAACTGCACTTGATTCTAGAGTCGAGTGAACTTTGTGAAATTATGCTACCATTTCCTTAGAAAATTATGATACCCCTTACCGGGATCGCTAGGAGATTTGCGAAGATGAGAAGCTGCTTTATTTACAGTATAGTTACTTCTTAGTTAAAAACTTCTCATTAGTGTCAGAGCAAGTTGGGAAGCGGTAGCAACGCGCGTGCACCAAGCAATAATGCTGATGCCGCTTTTCGGACTTCTGTGTAACTACAAGTTACTGCTATTTCAGAAACTTATGTATTTCTTCTTGTAGGTACATAAATTGGAGTGGAACCGGATCTAGCACTGTCTGGTCATATGAGGCAATACTATACTTGTAGCTAGGTACCGATTTGTATGTCGCTGCCTCGCGCGATAACCGTGATAACTTTTTTGATAGATTTTCGAAGTTATAACGGTTTTGTCGCAAAGTAGCGATAGCTCATCCGGTGCTGGAGCTTTAGTATAGCCACGTCTCTGTCCGGACGATACCAAACTTACTTCTTCTTGTAGGTGTCGGAGTAGAGCAGGCTGGGCAGCGCCAGGAGCGCGCTCGCGCACCACACGCTCAAGAGCGCTGCGCGTGCCACGCGCCGGCTCAACCGGTGCTGGAGGGGCTTCACTATATAGCCACGTACCTATCAGGATGATACCAAACTTACTTCTTCTTATAGGTGTCGGAGTAGAGCAGGCTGGGCAGCGCCAGCAGCGCGCTCGCGCACCACACGCTCAAGAGCGCTGCGCGTGCCACGCGCCGGCTCAGTCGGTGCTGGAGGGGCTTCACTATAGCCATGTATCTGTCCGGACGATACCAAACTTACTTCTTCTTGTAGGTGTCGGAGTAGAGCAGGCTGGGCAGCGCCAGCAGCGCGCTCGCGCACCACACGCTCAAGAGCGCTGCGCGTGCCACGCGCCGGCTCAGTCGGTGCTGGAGGGGCTTCACTATAGCCATGTATCTGTCCGGACGATACCAAACTTACTTCTTCTTGTAGGTGTCGGAGTAGAGCAGGCTGGGCAGCGCCAGCAGCGCGCTCGCGCACCACACGCTCAAGAGCGCTGCGCGTGCCACGCGCCGGCTCAGTCGGTGCTGGAGGGGCTTCACTATAGCCATGTATCTGTCCGGACGATACCAAACTTACTTCTTCTTGTAGGTGTCGGAGTAGAGCAGGCTGGGCAGCGCCAGCAGCGCACTCGCGCACCACACGCTCAAGAGCGCTGCGCGTGCCACGCGCCGGCTCAGCCGGTGCTGGAGAGGTTTCACTATAGCCATGTATCTGTCCGGACGATACCAAACTTACTTCTTCTTGTAGGTGTCGGAGTAGAGCAGGCTGGGCAGCGCCAGCAGCGCACTCGCGCACCACACGCTCAAGAGCGCTGCGCGTGCCACGCGCCGGCTCAGTCGGTGCTGGAGGGGCTTCACTATAGCCATGTATCTGTCCGGACGATACCAAACTTACTTCTTCTTGTAGGTGTCGGAGTAGAGCAGGCTGGGCAGCGCCAGCAGCGCGCTCGCGCACCACACGCTCAAGAGCGCTGCGCGTGCCACCCGCCGGCTCAGCCGGTGCTGGAGGGGCTTCACTATAGCCACGTCTCTGTCCGGACGATACCATACTTACTTCTTCTTGTAGGTGTCGGAGTAGAGCAGGCTGGGCAGCGCCAGCAGCGCGCTCGCGCACCACACGCTCAAGAGCGCTGCGCGTGCCACGCGCCGGCTCAGCCGGTGCTGGAGGGGCTTCACTATAGCCACGTCTCTGTACGGACGATACCAAACTTACTTCTTCTTGTAGGTGTCGGAGTAGAGCAGGCTGGGCAGCGCCAGCAGCGCGCTCGCGCACCACACGCTCAAGAGCGCTGCGCGTGCCACGCGCCGGCTCAGCCGGTGCTGGAGAGGCTTCACTATAGCCACGTCTCTGTACGGACGATACCAAACTTACTTCTTCTTGTAGGTGTCGGAGTAGAGCAGGCTGGGCAGCGCCAGCAGCGCGCTCGCGCACCACACGCTCAAGAGCGCTGCGCGTGCCACGCGCCGGCTCAGCCGGTGCTGGAGGGGCTTCACTATAGCCACGTATCTGTCCGGGCAATACCAAAATTTACATTTTCATTCTGTTTATGAAAGGTGCCTAAAAATTATGGGCGTTTCCATAGCTTGTGATGTTTTAGGACGCAGAATAGATCCTCTAGGAGGTTTTTGAAAGTTTCAGTAGGGGGTTTTGTTTTTAATACGTACCAACCAAGTGTTAGTTCTTACTGTGTCTTCTTGGAACTACTACTTCAGAAACTTGAAATTATTTCTTTAAAAATCTTAAGGGCCTTATTTTCGTACAGTCAAGTGTAAAAATAAGTATCGAAAGAATCCGCTCATAAATATGTTACGAAGTTCTTATTACACAGAATTAGAGTGCACTGGGACATATTTTTGAACATTTTTGTGTACACCTTATTTTGTCTTTGACTGTACCTATTCTTATTCCCATCTCATATCCTCACTGGCGGCGGAAATGCACTTATATTTTGGCCATTTAAATTTTAAGTCATCAATCATAGTTCAAATCACTGGCTATGATGTCGCCCTTAAGCAAGAAATCCACGAACGCTGTGGAGATTCAGGAATATAATGAATGCCGTGTGTAACCATAAAAAAATAAACTCAGTTTTTTCTGACCTGGAAGCGCTACTAGCAATGTATTACTATATATATTACGCCAAAAGTATAACGAGGTCAAAAGAGGACATTGAAAGTGATACCCACTAGAAAATTGCTTTCAATTCAATGAAAGCTAAATTGGATTTCCTAGACACTTTTCTGCGACACGAAATCATTAGGTTCTTTTACGGCACCTTGTCGTCGTTCAAAGAAAACAAAATTATGAAATAAGTGAAATACTTAGGGACCCTTAGAATCCTTTAATCTGATCTAGCTCAAAACGGTCTGCATCAATCTTCCTCCTCTCAATCAATCAATTAAATCACTGATTCGTATTACACGTAGCTACTACACAACTACTACATGCAAATACACTTTTCTGGGAAATATTACATGCCACAAGCGTAATTCACGATTTCGGGTTTAAATAAAACATTTCACTGCTTGACTTATCGGCTAGGGGCAAAACTCAAAAACGAGGAACTCGTAATACAAGCAGAAGGCCTTATCTAATTAAAGGTGTCAAAAAGAGACTTCCACTTGACTTGTACCTATTACAAGTTATAAATAAACGTTTGAGAAACAGGTCCCAGCAAGTAATAATTACGCCTCAATATTTAAAATTAACAAAGGAATGTGTTTTCAACATTGTATCTTGAATACCTATAATATTAGGTTTATCGTAAATAATTTTTCCACATGGAATACAGAAAATCTTTGAAGTTCGTGAAAAGTCGCTAAGTAGGCGTAACGGAAGCCGGTTATTGAAAAACTTTTTTCAGAAATCCGAGTATTTATGTCTTACACGTTTAGACTTTGTTAATATTAGTAGGATACCTATTGTTATTTATTCATCAACCTGTAAACACGTTTTATTGTGAAGCCTAAACTTGTTGTCGCATTTAAAACGGCAAAAAATAACATGTTGTGTAAAAGGCCAAATACAGTTTGTATACTCGTCGATTAAAATCAGTCTAATAAGATCTCATACAGAATATATACTCACTCTTTTAACCCTAAACAATTGAAATAACTTTTTCAATTACAGACCTACTCGACAGTGTATTCATATGATGATATGATAATAGTATTGTCTTCGTCGACATTTGTGTGTCAGTGAAATTTAAATTTGTTTGTACCTTTAACTCTCCCAAAGTTAAGATCAGTTAACAATCAGTTTCTATATGTATAATGATTTAAGAAATAATTTAATTTAACCTTAAAAGAGAAACATTTCAACTAACAAAAATCGACGAAAATACTGGCTACTTTAGGGTACATGAGGGATCTAATAAAATTCCGTCATAGCGGACATAATGCCGTTCATATATTGGTGACACATTCAGAGCAATCGATGTCGTAAATATCGAAGGAACTCTATTGGAATTCGACACCTCCCAATAAAGTGACGCTGTTTGTTCAAAAAGACACGTGCTTTGTTTCTAAATGTGCCTTGAAATATTCCAAGCGACACCCTTAAACAAAAAGGCATGAAAATGAATATTTTGATCGTTTCTAACTTATTTTTATCCATTGACGGCTAAGTCTATTTTGGTTAGACTTACATGTAAACGGAACCGTTTCAACCTATTTCAGTACATTGTTTTATTTACCTCTTCTACGTTTACAATTTTTCATCACACCTGTTCGGTAAGTGTGCGAATGCACGCCCTAGGGCAATCAAGGATTTTCATACAACATTATTACGTCGCACTACCACGTAGGCGGATGGCGGCGACGGCGGTGCGCTCCGCACAGGAATTTCTGTTATAAAAATAATAAATTTAAGTCATCCCGGATTTCGAGAAATTATTTAGACTATTTTAGAGTAATTTTGTGAGAATATATTATTTTATTTACTTTTTTTGCCTCACAGGTGTGATGAAAAACACGTGTGTTGTGTGTGCCACGGGTGGTACAAGATTATATATATATACATATATATAATTATATATATATATATATATTTACCGCCCTTAATACACAATGTACTATACTTTATAAATACATCGATTTTACCTGTCAACTGTTATAGCCACTAGCGTGAAAACACCAGCCGAGACGGTAAGATTCGCAGTGAAGTTGCTCGCCGTACACGTGGCGGCGCCGAACGGCCAGTGAGCGGTCACCAAAAACACGAAGTTCGGTGCTCCGTTCAACGTAGCCATGAGGAGGTCAGCAATGGCTAGGTTGACGAGGAAACAGTTCGTCACTGTCCGCATTCGTCGGTGAGCTGTGGAATAAAGAAAAGTTAAATGGAAATGAAACTTGAGTAAAACTGGCCCATTAGTCAGGTTCAACTATTAGAGGCGCTCAAGGAGAATCAAGTAGCGGTGAGTGGGTTTCTTTTGCAGTGGGCGAACGATCTTTTATTGAAAAATGTTCAAGTAGACAGTATATATTACAACTTCCTTCCTTTAGGTCTCTTTTTCCGTATTTTACAGTAGTAGTAGTTGAGATCAAGCTTCCTTTTTATCAATTTACAAAATTATAATTTTAATTATTTCTACTGATCGTTATGTTAACTGGGAGCACCTTCAGTTTAACACAGACTTACTTTTTATCCATCTTGCTCACACTGAAACTCGGGCAAGCGAGAAGGATGGCAAGCGCACTGATAAGAGTTTGTTAAGTTTTTTTATTTGTAGTAAATAATACGGTGCCACCAATGATACCAGGGTACTTCTATGAAAAATATGTAAGAGATTTTTTTATAAACCTTTTTAGTTCAGAATTATAATACATACATATTTTCTATTTATATTTTTATGGCTGTTGCCCGTGACTTTAATCTGCTTAGAATTTTCTAGGGCAAAAACTATTTCATGTTCTTCCTCGTGACTTTATCTATCTCCATACAAATTTCGTGAAAATCGAGTGAATAGCATAGGCACGTACGTAACAACTTTTGCATTTATATGACATTAATATACTAAATAAATATCTTGGGACATTTTACATAACTCAACTTAGTCCCACGATAAGTTCAATTAAGGCTTGTGATGTGTACCAAGCAAAGATATAAACCTATAATAGATAGATACATATAGATGCTTAAATACCTACTTAGACAGCCACGACCAAGGAACAAATATTTATGATAAATAAATCCACAAATACGAGTAATGCTCTCGCCGGGATTCGAACCCGGAACCTCCAGCTTCGTAGGCGGGGTCGCTACCAACTAGGCCACGGAGGCTGACAAACATTAGAATTGTGTAACATAAAACTGTAAGATTCATTATGTGAGTTGCACGTTTTAATAAAATTATGAATGTGCGAGAAAATATGTCATATTTTGAAACCCACGTGTAAATAACAGAGCCGTATGCTAGTAACTGCAGCTGCCACAATGCTAGGAAAATAGTACCGATGTTTGTGCAACGTGCAGGGAACAATATTACACATGAAACCACTTTTTTGCTCATATTAGGAGATACCCTGAAAGTTTTTTATATGTAGATGTCGGTTCTGTAAAACTTGTTTGCTTATGTTTATTAAAAAAAGGTGGGGGCTTTTTAATAAACTATTGGAAATTACTACGAAATGATCTTACTTTGTAATCAAAAGCTTGAAAAGAAAATGCCGGAGGTGGATTCAATGCAAAGAAATAGTCGATACATGAGGTTAGTTTCCATATTATCTATTTAGTTGATATTTTTTAGTTATAGTGCGGTACGTTTTATGTTTATCATTAGGTAATTACGTAACACATTAGTGAAACAATAGTGAGCTTAATTAAGCTCACTAATGTGCCACATGCCGTGAAAGATTCTTTTTTTAATTTAATGGCTTTTTTTTTTCTTGTGATAACATTCCCATTCTTTTAACTTTCTCATTTACATAAATGCGGTCAAGACGAATATTGAAAACACATGTCGTTAGTTGTAATATGAATGAATGTAACAACCAAATGACGATTTTACAGAATGGCCCAAAAACTAATGTAACGTTTATAAAATATGTTGTATCGTTTTAGTTAATTATCATATTGAAATGATGTTTATCTTGTTTGTTTTATTTTTGAGATATCTATTTTATTTATATGCAGTCGAACGGTATACTTAAATTACTTAACTCAATTTAGTTATTTTGGTGGTTACATTAATTCATATTACAACCGACGATAAATGAAACCAAAAAATCAATATCTGTATACACCATACCTATAGATATATACCTAATAACCTGCATAAAAAAATAGCCTATTACTTAACGAAATTAATACAGTCGTTAGACTTTTTTTATGTGTAATTAATTACAATCCAATAACATCAAAAGCCCAAATCCCGAGTGACTAGTGTTATTTAATAGTAGTGAATCAGTAAATATATAAGTGGTAGGTAGTTTTCATCGGTGACATAACACGAAATACATTGGCGATTCTACACGAATACGAAATTACATTTTCACGCGATGGTGCTTTGTATCAATATATGTAGCTACTTATAAATTGCAAGACAGTTAGCATTATGTTATTGAAACATCTATTCAATTTCTAAATGATTGAAATCCCTAAATTATGATTATAATTTTGATTTTCATGCCTTGGACATGGGAAAGGTAGGGCAAAATGATACGGTTTTTTGCTTTGGTATAGTCTGCTAACAAAAACAACGTAACTATCATTTAAAATGTTCTGTATTTTTGGGTTTGTTTAGTTTTTGTTTTATAATTTCCGTTTCTATTTAATACTTTTTTTTTCCTCAGTGGCCGGTAATCTAATAAAATAATATTTATCAAGGTGTAACTACTTGATTTTGACACCTAAAGTCAATACATAAAACATGGTATATTTATCAATCGGTTTTTTTATAATCACGTACATTAAAAAAAAACGATTTAATTCACCAAGTTTAATTACACCACACTATACTGCGCCAATCTGCCAGATTTGTCTTCGCATCAATCAGTCTTAATGTTTATTTGATAAATAAATACAAATTATACCTTCATTTTATATTTTCATTTTAGAATTATTTTATAATAGATTGATTTTATTAGAATCTATAAAAACGTGTTTATACCTATTGAAAACTGTCACACACGGGACAGCTGGTTAGTCTTTTCTTATCTTCTTTGTATGTCTAAAATCCATATTTTTGCTCCAGATGGTGCATTTTTTTGACTCTAGGGCGAGAAACGGGTGATTTTACGCCAGGTCCAAAACTTCGGAAGGCCATCTGTATTATAAAACATCGTACGAGACACGTGCAAAAACGAAATTCGTAACTCGTGCCGATTTCAAACACGTATTGGTCGTGTTTTAAAACATCGCCACTCGTTTCAAATGTGTCATAATATACTATTTTGGACATGACAGTATTATGAGTACACTTACCAAGTACGATCCATATAACCAGGGTGTTCCCGAGCACCGCCAGCAGAAGCATCACGGCGAACACCGTGAACCACGCCAGCTGCCCCCACCATGGGGGGCTGTAGGGCCTCTCGCCAAGCCCCATGCAGTTGCCAAGTGCTTCCCTGTTCAGAAACGATCATATTTATTTTTTACGTTCAAATTTACCCTTATTTAATTATAAATACCGACGTTTCGAACACTTTGCAGGGTTTTTATAGTTTTGTTTCATGAGTAATTATCACGGTAACCGAAGAAAATATTATATAACCATTAGATTTTCTTCGGTTAGGTACCGCGATGATTACTCATACTCATACTCATAAAATAAAACTATCTAAAACAGATTATATATTATAGCGTACATTAATTAAATTAAACTTCATCCCGACGTTTAGAACAGTTTACACGGTTCGTGGTCTGCGGCGACTGTCCGTTTTAGATCATTTTATTTTATGTATAAATATTAGGATAAAACAACAATGTGCTTCGAGCATTATTTAACTCAAAAATATACATTGTTCTATTGATTACAAGGACTAGAGCTTGTATAACAATTGAGGCTTTGTTTCAATTTTAATATTATTTGCTTAAATGGTTTTCACTCTACTTTAACACAACTAAAATATTTCACGACAGTTTGAGAATTGGCAATTACTAAATGTAGTTAGTAAGTTTTCAGGCGCTCCTTCTTTTGTTCACACAAAATTACTTAAAACCACGGAAAACGCTACAGGTGACTTCTTAATAGGTAAATAAATGCTGTTTGTTCGTTATTCAGATTATGATTATTTTCATATAATTATTACCTTCGCTCTGTTTGGTTAGGTATTTAACTAAATGTAAATAATCTTGCAGTCCGCGACGAATGGCGCCGAATTACCAAGATCATCGCTCATCGTGATCCACAACGATTACCACGACCACTCTGACAAGGTTGTACCGACTGAGAAGAAGAGAAATAATCTAGCAGTATATTTTTATTGAAAACCACGAGTAGAAAATAAGTTTTAGCAAATACATGATATAACAATGAAATACAGTGATTTACATTGTTTTGATTCATTTAGTTATTTAGTTTAGATTTTTAATTTGATTTATTAATAAATAGCCATATTATTTACACTTAGTTAAATATCTAACCAAACAGAGTAGGTATATGTCAATATTTATTGCGTTCATTATTATTTTTTGTTGATAGTTTAATAGTTTTGACAGGTCTCGAATTTCAATTCAATCAGTTGTTTTACCTACTGAAACCTACATACATATATCATGTAATCAGAGATATGAAACTATTTTTTATTTATATGGCTGCCTTTTTAAGCAATTAAATTGAGTTCATTCCAATTTCCAATCTCAACTCTGCAGCAGCCATCGGCCCACTCACTCATATGTCAATTGCAGGATTTTTAAGGATTACTTTGACTTTCAGGGCTTAAAAATGCAATCGACGAAAATGAAACTATTACACATACTAGTAAATAGATATATGAATGAAATTTGCATGACTATTTCAACTAAACCAAGATTTACGAGGATATACAGGGTGGGCCCTGTAACTAAAGCAAAAAATCAAATGGAAGACTCCACTGACTGCCTCTAGTTATTCGCAAAAGGTCCCAGTGTTTTAAAGTTATCCATTAAGGAGAAACAGTATGTTAAAGTTACGACCTATGAGTGATGTATCTAGGTATCACAACATTGTACCTTATTAATGATTAAACATATTGGTAGTTCAGTGGACATAAAACTAAATGAGCTAAAAAGTTTTTTTGAACTCATGGTTTTTAACTGGTTTACCAAAAAAAAATTTTTTTTTTTGTGTTACACCGATTTAACTTTTTTGGTATAAGTCGACTGCAGTAAAAGTACATAAAAAAAAGAAAAAAAAAAATATTTTTTTTAAGTTTTAACTATTAAATTATGACTATTTATTGGGTTATTAGTGTACCGTTTCATTTTTTGCTTTAGTTACAGGGCCCACCCTGTATTGTACGGTTAATAACAAATTTAAGTACATCATCATCAGCCTATGATAGTCCACTGCTTGACGTAGCCTCACAAATAATGGTCAGTGACACTTCAATCCCTTAGTCAACTCTTACGACACCCGCAGTAGGAGTTGAGGTGGTGACAAATGTATTCTTACTGCCGTCACCACACGGCCATGCCGTAATTTAAGTACGTGTATATCGAATTTATCTTGACGGAGGTAATATAACTTATGATTTTGCATGATGCTGATAGTATGTTCATCCCATATTCTGTACATATCCCTTTTTTTTAGACAAAACAACCTATGAATTTTAAATAAACAATATCTCAAATCAAATTAAACTTTGTTGGAAAGAGACATCGCGGACGTGACGTAGACGATTCGGAACAAGAAAACGAACAAAGAAATACCCTCGTCAAAAATGGCGAAATTTTGTTATAAACCAGTTTGTACCGTAATTTTTATATCTACTTTACCTATTCCTCTCTATGCCAGAGACATTTTTTTATACCGGAAAAGCAATCCATGGAAAATAGAAATTGACAAGTTCGCTCCTAGTTTTAAAACTTTGCACGTCACGGATGGATCGTAAAAAAAGGGTCGAATATAATTTTTGGTTATTTTTATGAATAAACGAGTAAAGTTGAATCGAGGTTTCCATGAACTACCTTACCTACTGCGATCATCGTTGTTCTTAATTATATACTACAGGAAAAATACATCTCCGTAAATAAATCTATTATCTTGGGACCTGAGGGTTTACCATGACGTGTTAATGCGATTCAGTTTAGGTCGAGAGAAAGGGATACGGCTCTACCAGTCGTATATCTCTGTTCCTTTCCCTGAACCTAAACTGAATTTCATTAGTACGTCATGGTAGCCGCCCTCCATCCCACCGCCCGCCATCATCCAGAATCTGAGTTCAGTAGCTTTCCACTAACCGCGGTACCTATATTTACTAGACAATCCTGAGCACTATTGAGAAGAGATTTTTGAGAATCAGATGATTTCTATGGCTTGTTCACAGGTAATAAATTAATCATCATGATTCTCAGCCTTGCTATTTCTTGCCACAATTCACTTTTTCTAATGGACGCACACTATGTTGTTTCAGAGAAATTTCTTTTGGCGAAAGGAATGAACTCCGCCGTCTAGGTTTCCTCGAGGGACTACAATATGGGATTCTTCCAGAACTGTGTGCAAAAGTATCGCTGTCGTCAAAACGTGATTTTCTTCACGAAGTCTTCACTTTTATGATTCTACTTACACAGTTATATTTCGAGTTCCCGGTATTTCACTGGCATTACAGATTGTGAACTGCTTATTCGAGCGGGCTGTATGCTAATTTTCCACCGTCAGTCATGGTGTAAAAAAAGGTTGCCTCTGTTGTTTATAAGATACTACTCGAAAATCTACTTATGAAGCTAAAGGTCTCGGGTTGGAATCCAGATAAGAGTATTCATTTGTATAATAAGAATAACATGTAATATTTTTTGATATCTAGGCAAAATTTATGTATTTTAGTATAATAAGTTGATTAGTTTGGGGCTAAGCTGAACTGTGTTGGTAAGGTTGCTCCTGAATAATTATTTAAGTTTTTAAAAGAAAGTTGTTTAGTTTGGGGCTAAGCTGAACTGTGTTGGTAAGGTTGCCCCTGAATAATTATTTAAGTTTTTAAAAGAAAGTTGATTAGTTTGGGGCTAAGCTGAACTGTGTTGGTAAGGTTGCCTCTGAATAATTATTTAAGTTTTTAAAAGAAAGTTGATTAGTTTGGGGCTAAGCTGAACTGTGTTGGTAAGGTTGCCTCTGAATAATTATTTAAGTTTTAAAAATAAAGTTGTTAGGTTGGGGCTAAGCTGAACTGTGTTGGTAAGGTTGCCCCTGAATAGTTATTTCAGTTTTTTAAATAAAGTTAATTACTTTGGGGCTAAGCTGAACTGTGTAGGTAGGGTTGCCCCTGAATAATTATTTAAGTTTTTAACATAAAGTTGATTGGTTTGGGGCTAAGCTGAACTGTGTTGGTAAGGTTGCCCCTGAATAATTATTTAAGTTTTAAAAATAAAGTTGATTAGTTTGGGGCTAAGCTTAACTGTGTTGGTAAGGTTGCCTCTGAATAATTATTTAAGTTTTTAAAAGAAAGTTGATTAGTTTGGGGCTAAGCTGAACTGTGTTGGTAAGGTTGCCCCTGAATAATTTTTTAAGTTTTTAAAAGAAAGTTGATTAGTTTGGGGCTAAGCTGAACTGTGTTGGTAAGGTTGCCCCTGAATAATTATTTAAGTTTTTAAAAGAAAGTTTATTAGTTTGGGGCTAAGCTGAACTGTGTTGGTAAGGTTGCCTCTGAATAATTATTTAAGTTTTTAAAAGAAAGTTGTTTAGTTTGGGGCTAAGCTGAACTGTGTTGGGAAGGTTGCCCCTGAATAGTTTTTTAAGTTTTTAAAATAAGGTTGATTAGTTTGGGCCTAAGCTGAACTGTGTTGGTAAGGTTGCCCCTGAATAATTATTTAAGTTTTTTAAACAAAGTTTATTAGTTTGGGGCTAAGCTGAACTGTGTTGGTAAGGTTGCCCCTGAATAATTATTTAAGTTTTTAAAAGAAAGTTGATTAGTTTGGGGCTAAGCTGAACTGTGTTGGTAAGGTTGCCCCTGAATAATTATTTAAGTTTTTAAAAGAAAGTTGATTAGTTTGGGGCTAAGCTGAACTGTGTTGGTAAGGTTGCCCCTGAATAATTATTTAAGTTTTTAAAAGAAAGTTGATTAGTTTGGGGCTAAGCTGAACTGTGTTGGTAAGGTTGCCCCTGAATAATTATTTAAGTTTTAAAAGAAATGGATACTATACAATAAAACAAGATTTCCTCTCCATAGGACAGAGATAACACCAATAGAAATACTATTTATCTATCTATTAAATCAGACTAGGTACTGAATGTAACATTCTACGAAAACTATATAGGTAGAATACCGACCACTTACTTAATTGTACCTACAGGTTAGTCTAAGATCTCAGAGTAATGAAGCACGCAAATTCGGCTCGGAAATAATATAGTGTCGGATTTCGGTACATCTTAGGTTACAACCCAGAACCATTCTGAATATTATAACTATAGGCCTTTGTTAAAGGTCATAAGGGCTCGTACATCTATGGTTAGGTTTCGTAAAACATTCGACAGTTAAGCCTGACTGAAAAAAAAAACTTTTAAACCAATGCATTCATTTTATATCTGGTTGATGTAACTAAAGACCGAAGAGCTGGCGACTTCCTCGCACAACGCATCAGTATTGCGATACAGCGAGGAAATGCCGCCAGCATCCTCGGTACAATGCCACAAGGGCCAATCTTAGATATAGGTTAGGTTAAGAAGATTAGTAGTAGTTAGATTTAATCTATGTACCTACATAAATTGTAGTTTTGAAAATAAATATATTGAAAAAAATATATATATTTGTATATTTCATTTCTGGATATCTAGGGTTCCTGAAAACGCAGAGACATCTTGCGTAGGTATAATAGTGATGACACGAAATTTGTTGGACCAATCCTATATATATAACACCTATTTACCTATATATTTCTATGTTTGCTCTGGGTAGGTATGAAACGTAGAAGTTTACTTTAAATATCATAAGTTATTGTTAGCAACTGAACGGTCTAGAATGAGCCATTTTTCAACAGTTTTGTTATATTATGAAAAACAAAAGCTACTGACGAAGGTAAGGAAAATAATTTTTAAATCGTAGCACATTTACAATTGTCTTCATTTATTAAAGAATATCTTAAATTATAATATGTTCTCTTGGTTCAAAAGATACCGTTTCGCTGTTGCCATTAGTCCGCCCTACTCATCTCCGAATATCAAAAGGGTTTTTTTTACACAGTTGTAAAAATTCTGCGCGATCTTTTATAAACGCTGCGGTTGACAAAGACGAACCGTTAAAAAGGGTCCCATTCTTTTCAGATGCTGTAAAACATTAATAAACGTCCTCACATGTCGAGCTGTCCACAAAGTGTAACATGTCATGACTTCATTTTGTGTTACTTAAGTAGTAACAATATTATACTTTACGTCACGCATTTAAATTTTAAATCAAAGGAGTTTAATATAGAAACCATTTCAGAAATAGTATCTAGGTACTGTATCAATAATAATGTTAAATACTGACCTACGTTTATTAGGTATAAACAGTTTATTTAATACAAAATGTAGGCAGTGCTGGCGTTACATATGTAGGTATTACATTAGATTAAATTATAAACTATGAAACCCTAAAGTACTAACTACTACAACTTAATAAATATTCTAAAAATAAACTTATGGATAGAATATGCTCCCCAGGTCACGTTCATATGTGATGGTGCCCAGTATGCTGGCAGCATTGCCTTTTTGTATTGCCAGACTTAGTCGCTGACCAAAGCAGCTGCCAGCCCTTTAGTCACCAGAAGTGTCGATGAGGCACCGCGAGATTTCATTTAGTAGGTAAACACTTATTTAAAATATATTTATATAACACATAAAATTTACGATACATAAATAAATAAAATGTATGATATAATTATTTTGCGACGATTGTGGAAAGTAAAATTGTGTTAAAAATATTTAATAATAACGCGCTGTGGAACTCAGACGATTAATTGCAAAGCCCTTCATAATAAGAACAGCTATTTCCTTTTTAATGCAATGAACAAGAAGAATTTCGCCATGAAAAATATTAACTGACTTAATAGAAGGCAATATTCAAATAAGTTTGTCTGTAGGTACGTAGCGAGGAGCGGCCCGCCCTTCGAGTGACCTCTAAGGGATTTCTTTGTGTAATACCGGCAGTTCGAACAACGCATCGTGTCATGAAACGGCAGTAAAAGCGCTACAAAATTTCTTATAGGTAATTTGTGGCCCACCTGTTTGATTAGGATAAAAG
>JALPQI010005663.1:0-56846 GCA_025490895.1 Thaumatotibia leucotreta
TAACAGACAGAAAAAGTTGATTCACTCATTTATGTCAAATGAATTCAATAGGCAATAGGTACACATAATATATGTCAGTAAATAAAATATTATTGACGAGAAGTTGGCAACGAGGCACCCTCGCCACGCGGCTTACTCATAACTTCGGATCGGTCTAGCCATTTTCGATGGGACAGCGCCGAGCGAACTCACTTTTGGCTCAGGGCGCGTGCGAGACGGTTGTGGTTAGGGATCGCGTTACTAGTTTTAAGTGCTACTTTTGTAAAATTCGCCAATAAATGCAAACTTTGTTGATTGTTCTAGTTGTTTTGTTGTGATTTTCCTTATAATATGATAAAAAGTGTGCGCGCCGTGCTTACGAACCTGGCGTGAACGCGGGCTCAGTGCTTGATAATGGAGACCTAGGCTCTCCGAAACATGTGGCGCGTAGTGACTAAATATACGTGAGTTTATCCGTTTAATTATATTTATAGTTATTATGTCTCACGAAAGTTTAAATTCAAAATATGACAAAAGGCCGTAGCAGGATAAGCTTAGAGAAAATGCCCTTTTATGTTTAAGAACTGTTTTTTTTTTATTCTATAGATACTTTTGACTAGTAGAACAATTGTGCCCAGTTTTGCCCCAGTGATTTAGCTAGGAGACAAAAAAAAACGAAATCATGAGATATGACGTATCTCTAAAAGTAAAAAACTTGAACTCAAAACGTTGACAGAAGGAAAATTGCGAACTAAATTTTCTTATGTGTTGCGTTTTTTACTGACAAGCCACTGGTCAAAGTAAATCTAAATTACTTATATGGAAATAAATAACTGTCTATAAACACTTAAACAGCTCAAGCTAGTACCTTTTTCCACGTTCCTCTTGAATACCTGTCACAAGCACCCTCATTACCATGCGTAGGCAATCCCCTGCTGATTAGCTGTATTTTTATACGTAATTAGTAAATTAACAGGGAGCGAGTAAACAGAGCCACGTGGGCAGGCTAATGGCGTCACACAGGAGCACCTAACACTTGTTCTCGAACAATTTAAAGGTGCATTCAGACCAAACGAGCATTCGCCATTCTAACCCCCTACTCTACGAAATTAGATCGTTACACAGAACGTGATTCGTTGATTTCGTAGAGTGGGGGATAGAACAGCGGGGTCTCCCTCGAGATCCCTAACATCGTTTGTCCTAAAATCACTTGCCCGAACTGTTTTGCACTAATGGGCATTAGCCCTATCGATCAGTTGCAATAACACTCATTTTCCATACTGTAATGATTGTCCTAAAACTCACTTGCCCAAATATTTTTTTACCATAACTGTTAAAAACCCTAATGTTATTTTCCATATTCTTCGAAATCCCTAATAACGTTTCACCTCATGTCATTTAGCCTAAATGTTGTTGTCCTAAGAGACAGAAGCCCTAGCGATCAATAGCCATACCTAACGATATTTAATCATAATGTCGGTAATGGTTACACAATTTTTTTTTTTAATTTTAGAGAGATATTGGCTCCTAAATAAAATTCGGTGGTGCCTGTCGTGTCGCATAACGTCGATTGTCCTAAAATTTTTTGGCCGAGAATGTATGGCATAATGTTACATGGCGTACTACTTGTTTAGCCTACTTAATTTTGCGCATACACGTTTAAAATACCTACACCATATTTATTCTAATATTGATTACTCGAATGTCGAATGACCTACAGCATAATAATCCTAATGTTCATTGTAATAAATATTGTTTTCCCTACTACTCGAACTGTCAATTTTCACTGCGCCTACTTTTATCATGTCCGAAATTTCATTCAAAATGGCATTTTAATAACAACATGCAAAACATTTGAACAACAGGGTGAATGGTTAAAAAAAATGTTCAAGTAATAAACCAGGGTAAACCAGACGTGGATTGGTTAGGTTTCGAAACTAGGGCGGAGTGAATGGCGTAGTCTTTAAATACGTAAGTATTTTTAATCAATTGTTTACACATCCTCATACTTACAAAACCAAAAAAGGGGGGACGGGGGGGCGAAGCCCCCCACCGGGGGGCTCGGGGGGCGAAGCCCCCCGCATTAAAAAAGAAATAATCTGAACATCCCCTACCTTAACCTGGATAGGTTCGTTAGGTACCTTTTATCCCTTAGAGCGGAAATAGAAGCCCCGCGCAGCGGGGCTTCGTCGACCGGTTCCCAGGTCAAAATTGCTCACTTAAATTCTTTGGACAACAGGGCGAATTATTTAGTAATAGTTAAGTATAAGGAATAAAAAAATATTTTTAAAGCTAGTTACAGGTAGGTAATCACTATTAGTACATTAAATAGTACGAACATCACCATTATGCACAATAATTTTTCGATACATATACATTAGACACGAAAATCATTAGGACAAACAATATTTAGGAACAACCAAGTTAGGATTAACAATTTCGGCATAGCAAAAATATGCGCAACAATGTTTATGCCATTCATTTTTCGGCGTAAAGTTGTTATGCGACAAATTTTTCGAAATAAAAACATTATGCCACCCGATATAGACCCAAAATTTGGTTTTGGATATCTTGGTAATTATAAAGTTAGACAAGTTGTCCATACAAAACATGCTTATTTTAGCGTCCTCTATACGATAGCATAAAAAATACGTGTTATAATGACACCACCCCCATCAAAAAATTTCCCGCGCCCCCTTTGCTATACTCTGACCCGTCAGGTCAGCAGCTTACAGATATAGGATAAACTGCAATAGGCCATACAGAGTTAGGAAATACGATTATTAGGATTATCGATCATTAGGCTTACTGACAATTATGATACATGACTATTATTGCATATAACGTTAGGATGAATAATTGATATGGAAAATGATAATTAGGATATAACGCATTAGGGAAAACAAAAATCATCCATACGATATTAGGAAAATTAAAAATATGGCATATGAGCGTTAGGACAAATGATCATTCGGACATAAAACGTTAGTGAATGTAAAAATAGGTCAAAAAACGTTAGGGATCCACATATAGATCCTTTAAATTAAAAAAGTTGTGATCAATTTCGAGCAATTGTATCTCTCACACCAACGAAGGTGACATGGGTGTGAGAGACGAGAAAGGTTCTCAATTGGATTGTTTTTTTGTATGTATGTATGTTTATTTATTTATTTATTTATTTTAGGGATAACAAACAATTGTATATTCATATTAATATTAATTTATTCATAAAATTTAAAATTTTACATGTCAAAAATAAAATAAATCCTAAATTAATTTGCAGTTTACATTAAAATAATCAATTCAACATATAATTCAGATTATTTCTAAATTAAAACGAAAATATACATTAAATTAAATTAAATTATAATTTTCATATTCATGCATGTCATAAAATGCTTGATCAGTAAGTCATTTTCTTATTTTTTTATTAAATGCTATGTCATCTGTGATGGTGTTTAAACTGTCGGGTAGTTTATTATATACCAATATACCAGGATACCAGAATACCAATTTACTTTAATTATAAGCCTCCCTCTCTCGACAAAAAAAAATTGCCGTGCCCAACAGGGTTATAATGTCTCTGTAACTTACTGTGTAACACCTTGTAAACCACATTATAAGTGCAATAAAGATTGAGTATTGAGTATTGAGTATTATAGACACCTGGCCCTGCAACAGATATGGTTTTTCCTGACTTTGCAAGTCGGCAACATGTCGTGGTTAGCATATTTTTATTTTTCTCTGCAATGCGTATGTTATTGAAGGTTTGTGTTGGGAATATTACATTAAATGTTACAATGGGTGTTACATTATGTACAATCAACGGCATTATCCACGGAGTACAATGAATTAAAGGCTGTCGGACAACAGACTGTTGTATGTTGTATGTAACAGACAGTTCTATTATAAATGTACTTAGACATTTGGTACATGCTTATAGGTACTAACACTACTACATACAACCACTAGGTACTTAACAATTTACAAGGTCTCTTAAATGACTTTTCTGTAAAGTGTTGGGAGGTGGAAAATGTCGGCCTGAGTAAAAAGTTGGTTGCATGTGTCAAATAAGCGACGCATGGGCGCACGCTTCCCAGCGTTGGTACAGTCACTTCTAATAATATCTATACATTTCGGAACGTATGTCAAAGGCATAAGGTTCAAAATCGTATACATATTATTAGATCCGACCGTACGGCACTGTGCCGTGGCAAACAACCGGTACACACGAGTCTCTCGTCTCTATGTTTCCCGATATCTCCGAGAATCATAAATGGACATTCTTTTTTTTTTACTCGAACGGGCATAGCTCCTAGATGGTCCCGTTGGCACCAAGTCGGGGTCTTATGATGGACTCTGACTTCATAAAAATCGCCGAGCGACGCTGGATGCAAGTCGCTTCCAATTGGTGTATTTTGAGTTCCAAAGGTGAGGTCTATGTTCAGCAGTGGACGTTTCATGGGTGAAATGAAATGGTACATTACGACACAAGTGCGAAAAACATGAAATTCGAAACGAGTGGCAATGTTTTACAACACAAACGAAGGGAGTGTTTTAAATCGACACGAGTTACGAATTTCCTTTTTGCACGTGTCTTGTACGACTTTTTTTAGTTCAGATGGCCCTCCGAAGTTTCGGACCTCACGTAAAATGAACCACTTCTCGCACTAGCGCGTAAAAAAAACACCATCTGTACTAAAATGGTACATTTCCTAAATAGTGCGGGAAAACTTTTTTTTGGCGAGGGTGAAAGTTGGAGCCCGAGTAAACGAGGGCGACAATCACCCGAGTTAAAAAAAGTTTTTGCACGTGTAATGGACGATTTTTTTCATAACAAGTGCGTCAAAAAGAGAAATTATGCGCGCGAAACGTGCAGAAAGTTCCTTTTTTCGCACTAGTTAGGAAAATGTTTTCCTACCCCAGTATATAGTAAGGGGTCGTGGGCGTGACGAAAGTCTGTTAACGTGGTAATTACCCCTCGTTTACTCACTACAACGTATATAGTTCTACATAATGTATGCGACTGGTCGTGACAAGTCTGCATTGATCTGTTTATTCTGTTTACGACGTTGACGTTGGTGTGCCATGCGCGAGCGGTTGGTGGGCGAGTTAAAGAATTTGAATTTAGAGTTTTTCTAAATAAGATTTGTTAGTTGTCACGCCACAGCCATGTACAAAAAGTTATTGTCAACTTAATTCTATATTTTTATACGAGTATATGAACAGAAATTTCGACGCGGGGGATAGGTACTTCACAAACAAGTATCAAAATGTTGGACTTAAGTCTCGAACGTGACCTATCTATCAGACTAAATAAGAAATACCTACAGCTTTTCTGTAAAATATATTTACACATTCAGTATTAATTATAAAACAAAGTCACTGTCGCTGTCTGTCTGTCTTTATATATGCTTTAAAATCTTACACAACGAATTTTGAAGAGTTTCTTTAAATAGATAGATTGATTCAAGAGGATGGTTTCAGTATTAGTATTGTGGGAAGTCAAGTCATGCAAACACCGGTCATCACGCTCACTCCAATATGTCAGTGAAAGCGCGATAGAATGCTTTACATATCGAGTAAAACCCGTTACCGATACTAGTAAAGTTGGTACGGCTACTGTTTCTGTTTACGGGGCAAGCCCATCATCAAAGTTGCAAACATCGGTCATCACGCTCACTCCAACATGCCAGTGCGAGCGAGATAATAGTTATTTATGTGGCTGGCGCATAATAAGAGGCATTAAACATGAGTGTGGTTTTATGAAACGAGTCGTAGGCGAGTTATGTTAATTATGTACAGTCACAATACATAACTTTATCTACATCCTCATGATCAGTTTAGAATGATAATTTACCTTTATTTACACTGAAATCCACTAAGTAAAATACCTCTAAATATAACAATTAAAATCAGTTGAAATTACTCAATTTGTGTAAGAATATCCTACAATAAATATGTATTGAAAAAAAACAAAAAGAAGTTGACTTTATAATGTTAACATTAATGTACTGACACCGATACTTTAATGTAAATATTATGATGCGCTGTACTTTAATTATGACATCATGATACAGAAACAGACACCGGTTTCTTAATATAGGTCATTGCATTACCGCTTCCGAATATATAATAGGATAATTATGATATGGAAGTAGATAAAACGCTTTACGTACCGAGTAAAACCTAAAGTTACCGATATTTGTAAAGTCGTAGTACGGCTACGGCACTCGTAGGGTGACAAATGAGGTTAATGGCGCACCACGCGCCCCCTACTGGGGCAATTTGAAACAAAAACTTACGGACAGATTACAGGGGAATCGAATTAGCTTTGATTAGGGGGTCATGTCAGAGAGTGGCTTATGAACAGGCATCGGCATTGGAGTCGATATTAGCATTACATTTTTAATTATCCTCCTCATTAATAAGATTCGCCCAAAAGAAGCTTTTTATTAATAATTTTGATTTCTAAGAATCTACTTTGTTAAAAACCTATTTGTACTCTAGTAAAATAGTACAGTACGATACAAGTGCGAAAAAAATCAAACGTGAATCGAGTGGCGATAAATTAAAACACAACCGAAGGGAGTATTTCAAATCGCCACGAATTACGAATTTCGTTTTCGCAGGTGTATCGTACGACGTTTTTCAGTACAGGTGACCTTCCGAAGTTTTTCCGGACAAGAAATGAACCACTTCTCGCACTAAGTGCATAAAAAGAGCATCATTCGGGCTGATCACGTTTACGCATAGCAGCGCAAACAATAACATTTTATGCAAAGTCTGTCTGTACTCTGTAATGACATAATCGTTTCGGACAAAAAATATCACATAGAGGGAACTCGTTTAATACATATGTAAACTCTAATGTAAACATTTCAAGTAAGAGTTCATAAATATTTTAAAATAAATAGACAGATAGACGCGAAACGTACACATATTTATGAACTAGATATACTGAAAAAGTGGATAATCAATGTGACGACATGAGCAGAAAATTAAACATGAATTCTTAATGCACTGCGTTTTAAATCACCTAAAAGGGTTAATTGCAAGTCGGCTACGTCCCGTTAGGGTGCCACCCCTGCACTAAAACAAACGATGGTCGAATTTAGAGGGACGTAAGTAGGAAAGCAAAATATAATTCCCATTTGATATTAATATCATTGCAATCTTGGATATAAATGGGTAATTATTTGGGCTTTTGTTCCGAGGCATTTTCGTGGTTACACTTTTCGCGATAACGGCTGATTCTTTTAACTTTGTGTCTGGTTATCTTGTAAATGTACGGGACATCTACCAAACAACCGAAATTCACCATAAAGCGTACAGCCAACTCTTAGAAAATGTGACCACGAAAATGAGGCAGTTGAAACGCCCAAATATTTCGCATATTTCGTAGCGAGCGATTAATGATGATATTTTAACAAACGGCTCTTAATCGCGTAACCTTACGTGTAATATTATCCTGACGTTTCGGGTATGACCTTACACTCGTGGTCACAGGCATACTGAACGCGATTAAGACCCGTTTGTCGTTCATATATCAGTGAGAATCGTGAATGTTTAAATCAATATAATGAATGATGATATTTATGAGATTATTCTCGCTTTTTAGCTGGATCTAATTACACTGAATGAGCCGGAGAAGGCTCGAGGCAGCTCGATCAGTGTGGATGTGCCTCGACCGAGGCAAAAACGAGCTGCTACATGCCTCGAGCGGGGCACAGGCACATTGACCAAGCTATAGGCTTAGTACAGT
The DNA here is from genome assembly GCA_025490895.1 of Thaumatotibia leucotreta. Classification (NCBI taxonomy): domain Eukaryota; kingdom Metazoa; phylum Arthropoda; class Insecta; order Lepidoptera; family Tortricidae; genus Thaumatotibia; species Thaumatotibia leucotreta. The sequence goes on from JALPQI010005663.1 coordinate 7,745, forward strand.
CACAGTATGTTTGGACATGTTTGGTACAGCATTTATGTCATTTTTTTAATGTACGAAAATGTAACGTACGCTTATCGTATAACCCCCTTATTCCTAAACGTCTGCTAACTTAACAAGCCGGTAATAATTGTTTGTCCTTTTTGGTCTTATGGACAGATTATTAAGACCGAAAGGGACACACAATTATTAGCGGCTTGTTAAGTTAGCAGGCGTTTATGAATAAGGGGTTAAGTTTGCAGAATGACATATTGGCTAGGCCCACTGCTATGCTATTCTCTTATTGACACGTTCGACGCTGCGTTCGTCAACGAGCTCGATGTCGAGACAGCCTTGTCTAAAATCCTAGCTGTCTTATTTGACATTAGGAATCGAGGCTGTGAGTGAGATTGCGGGCGAGTTCGTCGCTGTTTTTCGTTAGAGAATACGAAGTTCATACATTAAACGTCAAACTCTCGACGCAGTGTAGTTCCAGCTCACGCCGCATTCGTCGCCGAGCGCTAGTGTCGTTTAAAGTACATTAGTGAATACCATTTTTAGGCTCGACGCTGCCGCAGTGCTGACACAGCGCTGACAGCAAGGCGGTTTCCTTAGTGAATAACACTGCTGAACTAGTAAAATAGCAAGGTATCAAAAATTATTAAAGGTGAAGGGAGGCCAATTCTACATTGATCGCATAATTGGCATATGAATTGAATCATGAACAGAATTACACGTGTTGGTTCCCACCGCCGAAGGTTGTAGTCGCGTTTGCAAAAACTACGAGTAGGTATTAATTAGGTGACTGGACTACTTACGTCACATGTAAAAAAAGCAGATCTACAAAACTTAGATATGAAAAAATGTGTCTGTGCAGACGGAAAGGTACCTTGTCACGGTATTTAAAATGGACTTTAATAAAAACCACATAAGGTTAATTTTATGAGTCGTAACATTTGCACTGTCACAAATAATCAATGTTTGAATTTTTATAATTACCTATTGTTTCACTATTTTAATTTGTTTCCGCTACCCAAAGGTTGTCTGGAAGAGATTGCTTTATAGCGATAAGACTGCCTGTTGTGTACCTCTATGTATAATCGTCTGTTTTAACCATGTTTTCTTTTTTGTTAAGGTGTGCCTTGTAATAAAGAGTATTCTATCTATCTATCTATCTATCTATCTAATTAACATATTTGGGTGCATAATAAGAAAACGGTAACTCACGCTAATGTGTACATACTTTTTGGGAACAGCTATTATAACACGTTGGAAAAACCGGGAAAAAACTAGAGTTTTTTCAGGAGTTAATGATATTTATGTTTTTTTTTTGGGGGGTTCTATAAAAATATGATGATAAAACGAGTAACACAAAAGACCCGCCAATATTCAAAATAACTAAAAAAATTTAATAAGTATGTAATTTAAAATTTTATATACACAATCAAATTAATTTAGCTTTTTCAATGACATTTTTTCGGGTTTTAACTGTTTATTTCGAAAGAGGAAACATTCGTGTTTTTTTTTTCTATTAACATCTAGAAAAAAACGAGTTGAATAAATAACGGGAATGTTTCCGGTATCTCCAAATATCACCAGGGGGGAAGGGACGTGCAAAGAGTAACCGGAAATACGCCTGTATTGTGACTTTGTTAAAAAAATAAAACAGTTTTCCATAAAATAACCAACTTGCGATTTTGCTCTTGTAAATTAACAATGTTATAATTAAGTAATATTTTAGAGCCATTTTAAAATTAAGTAATGGGGTTAATCGCACGGTCGTACATTCTATCACGAATTTATTTAGACGTATCCACCATCACGCAGCGAGGCGTATACGCTATTTATGCCTCGGCATAATGTTTAGGGTGCATTTCCCTCGAACGAGGTTTAAAAAAAATTACGGTGGCATTACATGGAAATCGAGTCAGGATAAGTTGAAAAGGGTCGATACACACTGGCAGTGTTAAATGAAAAAGCTGGGATTTTGGTTTACATTCTGTTCGAGGTATTTTGGTTTACAAACTTTAGGCGAGGAAAGAGGGATATATTGTGTTATAGATGCCTAATACACAATATTTAGGTTTATATAAATGCAAGTATAGTTTAAGTATAGTTTATGTAAATAAATGCAGAAATATAAGTTTATGTGTACACCGCGATTGATAATTTTAGTAAAAGATTCTGTGTTTCTAATGACCTCGTTATTAATTAATTCATTAATTATATATTCCTATTTATTTCTAAACCCTTTCAAATGCCTAAAGAAATAATTAATGTTCTATTGAATATTGTTATTTAGTCTTGTGTAGTTAAAAAATAGTTAAATTGAAGATTTTTCTTAAGATGTTGTTACCTTCAGTACCTACTCTTTACATGACTCAACTTTTAATTCCCGACAGATAGTTCTACATCTAAACGTACCACCGAATTACAAAATAATGGCCCAAACACTTCGACAATGAAACTTCCCATCAAGTTACTGGCAGACACCCCGCCATCACTACGAGTAGGTACTTGTACATCACACTATCATATCAGCTGTCAAACTTTCCCAATAAGCACAGTTTCGCAACTGCTTATCGAGTTCATAGTTCTTAACCTACTTAGATTACGCATCATATGAGAAGTTGTAACGTATTTTCCTTTTTTATTGCAATTGGTGATTATTCTCTTAAACATAGTTTACACGAAATTACAGTAGTAAAATGAAATCATAATTAGAAGACTTTACGGCAGTGCCCGCGCGCCATCTAGCGGGCGCGGTTCAAGGTGCAATGTCATGGCGATTTACCGCATTATACGAAGTTTAAAGGCGTCTAGTTGTAGCAAGGAATAAATCGTTATAAGGTAAGTTATTTAAGGAAATGTTTATCACTTAGGGCCTACTTAGCCTCTTCGGTAGAGACCCTGCTTACGATTCCGTAACAGCATTTCTTTGTGTTCATTACAAATATTTTTGTTCCTTACACACGGTTCTATTTCCATTTATTTAAGTGTATAATTTCTATTAGAATAACAATACGAGTATATCGTCACTTAGAACCCACAACACAAGCATTCATTGAGCTTACGAAGGGATGCGAAGTCCATTTTTATAAGATGGTCCCATCACATTCACATATTATGTTTACATACCTAATATATTCATATGTATGTAAGTTTTTATCATCAATAATCTGTACGCAGCGCAAACTGATACAGACTGTTTTTTATCTACCCAATTTAAATATTGGTAATCATAGCACGTCACTATGTTACCAAAGTATTTTCACCACATACCGGGAAACCTTATATGCTACGACATAAGTAGGTGAATTTCATTCACAATGAGTTCATGAAAAGCTACCATTGTGTGGCTACCCCATTTACAGACGGCGTTACGTTACGTAGCAACCTACATTTGATAGTTTTGATTTGACCCGTATTCAAATGAAGCAAAACCTACTTTTTATGTGATTGCTTTAATTTTAGCGTAGAGGTCATAGCAACCTAAAGTAGGTTTTGTAATGGTAAGTATATTCGTAGACATTTGCGCTAAATGAATTGATAAATCATTTATCATATTTTCTTTTTACAATTAAACATCAAAATATCGTTCATTTTGCATGATTTTGTAAAAAATTAAGTATGCAATGCTAAATAAATAGTCTATTCCGCACATTTTTCTGTTGGTATAATGTGTAATTACTAATGAAGTCATAACCTACTCAATAAAACACGAAATTTGTATGAAAATCGTTCCACCATAGCTGAAAGCTTAACTTTATATTTAGGGGTGAAATCACAACAATGAAAAGTAGGTTCTCAGTTACGTGGACAATAGAATTACTAACCCAATTCATCGACCTTCATTCTGTAACTAAAACCAACTCGCCTGATGACCTAACGCACGGGACTCATTATTACAAAGTTATGGTCATAACTACAGCAACACTGGCAACAGTAGCTTTACCATGAGTTGGCAAATAACGTTTACGTCAGCGTATACTAGATATATAGTAGTCCATCACGCTCGCTCCAATACATCAGTGCGAGCGTGATAAACTGCTTTACGTACCGAGTAAATGCTAATGCAAAACCTTGCTTGCCAACTCATATGGCTACAGAACGCCGAACTTCGAATATCGTTAGTTTCGACCATCTGTCTCTGTCATTCTAACGAAGGCGTCATGAGCATGAGTGTGACAGAGGGTTTTTTGTTCGTGGTAGGCCCCCGGCGTTGTTAGAATTGAGGTCAGAGAAATAATTGTGTTACTGATTGTAATCAAATATCAATGTTCCAACACTAGTTCAGGTTTTATTGAATGAACGTATTGATTTTTGTAGCGTTTGTGTTGTAAACCAAAATTGCGAGTTCAAGTTTTCATGTACGAAATATCGTGTGATATTGACCAATTTGCTTTTCGATGACGGAATAAAAAACGTCACAGGAATGCTACTGGGTTGGAAGGTCAAATGGTAGTCGTTTCCATAAAAACGATTGCCAAGTCAAATCATGGGATTAAGTTGCCAAGTAGAACCACCTCTTTGCCATGAAAAATGTGCGCCTTTTTACGAAGCGATGTTCGGCTTTTTATTTTAGGTCCTGGATGCTTAGCCAAGTTGCCAATCGTTAACGCTTAAACTTCAATCGTAAACGAAAGGCAGCTAACTGTCTTTGTCGCACTAATAAGAAACTGCGATACGCTACTAAGCGTCAGCGATTGGCAACTTGGCTAAGCGTCCTGGTAACCATAGAGTAAGCACTGTAAGCAGAGTTGCATGCAATGGCTTGCATTAGAACTCAGTACGTGCCGCGCTCGAAAGTCGCTTGGCGTGAACGCGGGCTCAGTACTTGATAATGGAGACCTAGGCTCTCCGAAGTCGCGCATAGTGACTAAAACACGTGAGTTTAACCGTTTAAATTCAAATATGTATTATGTCCCATTTGCTGAAGCAGCCAAATGACAGGTCTAGTTTTGTAATACCTAAGCATTATATATTGGCAATGGCAAGTGCAAACATGTAAGTTTTATAGCCATACTCAAATACTTCTGTACACCTTATATTTAGTACGATGTATAATTTGACGACTTTGAGTGCTACAAAAATACTTGACACAAACCGTATATGCAGCTACGAAACTAGATGATATATTACTTCTAAAATGAATTGTTTTGCAACCGTAGAACATCAATAAAGAAGCTGAGACCGTTTCTAACCCCATACAGCCGCGAATACCGGCAAGAAACTCGGCGGCACTTACAACAGAATCGTAAAAACAATTGGCTTTCATTCGTAAACCAAAATACGGTAACACTCCATCGTAACAAAAACGTTTCCATCGGTAGCTTAAAAACTTAACAAATACGTTCTCGCGACATGACAGTTTAACACGTTCGCCCCCGGTATTGTTCCATTAAGTGCAAATTATCCCAAAAAAACGCTAAAATGCCGGCGACACAACTGTGTCAAAAATGTTCGTATTTAAATACCAATGGCATAGGAGTATAAGAACTTGAAATATCTAGCGGCACATGGATAAGTCTATTTTGATCACGTGTGTGTGACTGGAATGGAAGTCAAAATTTTTCGAACGCAGACGCTGTGTCACCGGCTTCGAACGTGTACAATTCCCAACCAAGCTAACCATTTCTTCGTCACCCACCCACAACGAATTTCTCCAGAAACTTTCAAATCTCACCTTATCCACTGCACTGTAAGTTTAGCAATCAAGAAGCACTAGCACTGCAAGTACAGCACGGTACACAAAACACTGCGTGGCAGACGTGCGACCTGACCGACGCCGCGGGTGGACTGCGGGCGCCCCCCGCGACTGCGCACACCCTCTTAAGGGATGCAGAGGGGACTCTTAACAGACTGGGGGTAAAAACGCTTCTTAAAATTTGGATTTTTAGGTTTAAGATATGTGGAATAATTATTGGTATTCTTGACGTTCTCGGGTCATACAGCGTTCGCGAAAACGGGCGTCTTTCTTGTGGACATTACGAAAGTAAACGGTTCTGGGACATACAAATTAGGTTTGTCACTTAATTCTTAAGAACCAGAAGCCACCTATTGGCTTGTATTCGTCCAACAAGAAAATTAAGGTTAGAGCTAGAGCTGGGCTAGAACCCTTAATTATCATATGCCCACGGGAAAGATTTGTCTAACTAACTCGTGCAAAAGAATCTGTATGACTCTCTTATTTTAGTTTCAGAATATAATAAATACCACTTCTTAATCGTCACCACGCGGCCAAATACCTATAGAACAAATAATCTCAATAATCTAATGGCTACAATAAAGATATGATATCCATGCATATTCGATAATTACACAAATCATCAAATACGTATATACTTTATTATAATCGACCTTTCTAGTCTCATCTCACACATTGTGTATTACTGTTTTTGCCGCATTAATTTTAGGAATCCACTCAGTATAGTTCCAATCACCATTTCACAAACACATTTAAAAATATTTTCCCCACCGAATGTCTTTACCTCTTCATTAAACCCCAAAGAGAACAAGCACTGCGAATTTTTCTTTAATCTCGATAGCATCTGAGAAGCACCACCGAGTTAGGCACAATAGTGCGCCGGCGGCATCCTAATCTTTATATGAGACAAGGGGAAGCTTGTTTGAGTATTTGCCGGCGATTTTATCGCGGTAATGCGTCTGGGCCGTGGCAGTGTTCTCATCGATTCTTGGCCGCCAGTGTAACGTGATCTATGGGTAATTTCAACAGGGTTGAGCTCGCACACAACAATAAGTCATGTATAGATAGCGGATTTCAGGTAGCGATTTAAAGATTAATATGGACATGACTGTCATACATTTATTATTATTTCGATACACAAAAAATGTATTGAGGCCATAAAATTAAAACTATTTATCAATGCTTTTGTGAATATTAGGCAAAATTTATGATGGTTATAAATAAATATTGGATAAATAAAAAAATGTTTAGTCATTTTTAAAATATTTTATTTATTTAAGATCTTCTACTTTAATATTTCTTCTGCATATTGAAGAGTAAAAACTTTTGTTACGACCTAAAGAAAATAATTCGTTTCCACAATGCTCACACTCACAGAACAATTAATGCAATGCAATAATGGTACTCACTTACATTGCATTTTAAGCACACGCCGTCGAAAAACACATGCTTGCTTTGCCTAATATTCACAAAGGCATCGATATAAGTTTTACTTTTATGGCCCCAATACATTTTTTGTGCGTAGAAATAATAATAAATGTATGACAGTCATATCCATATTAATCTTTAAATCGCTACCTAAAATCCGCTCTCTGGATGAAGAAGGGAGTTTTTGAGTCTTTTTCGTACTGATAGCAAATCTCACCTCACTGAATATCGGCGTTGCGTAGTGTGCCCTGCGGTGCACTACGTGACAACAAGCTGAATGAGGACCCTTTGGTACCACTTCGATATCTCTGTTTTTAATGTAATATAATTTTAAGTTATGTTTTGTGCTAATAAATTCATTTCATTTAATAGCAATTATGATTGTAGTTAAAATAAATCATTTCACATTATACCTACATAACGAAGAAATGATTACTAAAATCTAGATTGCGGTATTTTTATACAGAACTTCTATTTAATAAATTGGAGCGAACTTAGAGTAGGTCATTTGGCAGTACCTATACAAATGTGACGTCACTTCTGTGCATTTCATATAAAACTTCATTGTGGCGATCGTTTTGACAGTTCGAAAAAAGACGTTGATTTGACTTGCCATTCATCATGCCTATTGCACATAAAATTAATCCAGCTTCGCTCATATTAGACTTACGCCCTGTATACACAACATGGATAATTGTGTTGCTGTAAAAGTAGAAGTTATCTAAATGTACTTATTATATCCTAAACGGGGTAGGCCCCCCACAAGGTGGACTGATGACCTGGTGAAGGTCGCAGGAGTCCGCTGGATGCGGGTGGCACAGGACCGGTCATTGTGGCAATCTTTGGGGGAGGCCTATGTTCAGCAGTGGACGTCTTTCGGCTGACATGATGATGATGATGATGATTTCCTAAACCGTTAAGGGCTTCGCCGGTATTAGACTTACACCCTGTACCTAATATACACAATATGTGCTAGGTTATTAGTGACTCAAAAACGTCCTGTATGCGATACGTATCCTAACTCTTATACCCAAGTAAAAACGCTCGGAGCAACTTTACTAGAACGCCATCGCTGCCTTCTGGGGCCGAATAAACTACGTTATTAAATATAGCTTGTGGATCTCCGTACCCTCCTAGGGCGGGAAACGCTGATGTCCATTATTGGCTCCAGCCTTCCGGATCCGCCGAACGGAATAAATCATGTTTACGACTCATGTAGCATAGCTAATCTAACTTTACCCCGAATTTTCAGAGTTTTCGTTATGCTTTTCACAATCTGTCTGCTTTACAGTAAAGTTGACACCTTTGTCAGCCTCCGTAGCCTAGTTGGTTGACCGTGACAACGAAGCTGGAGGTTTCGGGTGCAAATCCCGGCGAGGGCATTATTTGTGTATTTATTTATCACAAATATTTGTTCCTTGTTTATTGGCTATGCCTTTAAGTATATTAAATATATCGTCGCCTGGTAAACACGTCATAACAAGCCTTAATTGAGCTTACCGTGGGACTAGGTCGATTTGAGATGTCCCAAGATATTTATAAAGAGATTTTTTATTTACTCTTACCTACAGTAGCGTCTCAAAACTTGATGTACTAATGCTTGTAATAATTCAACCTAGATTTTATGATGCTTGCTATTTATTTCCTCATTACCGTCACATTTAATTAAGTGGTAAGCGAAGCATTCCACGATCACCAATAGTAAAAGCGTAGCTATCGTAATCTTACGTACTGGATAGACAAATTAGGTTACCTTTAAAAGCGGAAAATCATTCATAACAAGAGAGATAAATATGTATAAAATTCAGGCGCATTAAAATCTAGTCCGAAGCAAATTTTCCATGTTTTTCCTTATTTGTCAGTCTTCATAGCCTGCTTGGTAGTAAGTTTGCTTAGTTACCTACGAAACTAGATTCCTGCTTCGAATCCCGGCGATTATTTGTGTGTTTAACATAAATGTTAGATTCTTGGTCATAGTTGTTATCTATCCCCCTTATTCATAAATGACTCCTAACTTAGCATGCCGCTAAGTATTGTTTGTCCCTTTCGGTCTTATCAATATGTACATAAGAATGAAGCCGTGTGGTGACGGCAGTTAAGAATACATTTGTCACCACCCCAACTCCTCCTGCGGGTTTCGCAAGAATCGACTAAGGGATTGAAGTGTCACTGATCACTATTTGATAAAAGATTGATGATGGGCGGGCAGCAGCGTCATCATAGTGGACACATTACTGCGATCGCCTATCCGCTTGCCCAGCGTGGCGATTATGGGCATTTACCTCCTAATGCGTTTATACGCATAGTTAATAGGAGAGGCCTCCGTCCAGCAGTGGACTATCATAGGCTGATGATGATATTGATGATGATGATATAAGAATTAAAGGGACAATCAATACTTAGCGGATCGCTAAGTTAGGAGACGCTTATGAATAAGTGAATATGTGTTTTAGTACCTATCTCTCTATTACATATTATTTCCTCGCTTAGTACCCACACCACGAGCCTCAATTGAGCGTACGGAGAGAGGAGGGACCATGTGGATTTGTGTGCCATGATTATTTATTATTTACAGTTACATATTTATTTAAAAGCAATAAAACTATACAGCTGTTGCAAGGTAAATAAGTAGAGAAAATTAACATATTTAAATTGTTTTACAGGGGTGAATCAACTTTTTTGGTTCTGTTATTGCCATGGTCACGGTCGCCTAAGTCACGCTGGTTTTATGCAAAATTATGCTACTTAATTTATGCAAACATGCATATAGTCCATGTTTGTAGATGGACCATTAAGGAAAGGGTTTATTAAAACCAGAAAAATGCATGTTTGCATAGTTTAAGTATCATAATTATGCATAAAACCAGCTTGACTCAGGCGACTGTAACCATGGTAATAAATAACAAACAGAAAAAAGTTAATTCACCCACAGACTAAACTACGATAAAAAAAAAACGTAAGTATACTAAAATTTAAATATAAACAATTTCCGTAAAGAGAAAATGCCTTCTAAAAGATCCGCCTGCGGCATGGCATGGTGCCCACGACACTGGCGGCATTACCTCGCTGAATCGCTAATGAGATTCTTTGCGCGAGGTAAGCGCCAGCCCTTGGGTCACCAGAGGCGTCGTGCAGCCGGGACGACATGGCCCTCATGAACTTTCTTTTATAGTATTTTATGCAACCCTTGTTTAAGAAAGGGCAAAAAAGGTGAGTGGCGTGGGTAACAATTTGAGGCGAAGTCGAAAATTGTTATTAAAGACGCCACGAGCAGTTTTTGACTCAGTTAAACAATGTTGCATACAATCTACGACCACACATTTATTTTTAAATAAAATTGTAAATTTGAGAAATATTTTTAGTCAAACACAATTTTATTAATCATCAAGGTCGGGCGGGAGTTGTCAATATTAAAAAAGAAAGCTCCTCTATGGTTTACTGTTCATCAGATTTTTTTAAATTAGGTTTGCACCACGTATTTCATTAAGTCTTGTATACACGAGGTGTCTTAAAATGCAAAAAACGCACTGCGTGTAAACCTGAATGCGTTTATAGGGAATAGACAATATAGACTTATCTTGACATCTGTAAGGTAGGGGTTTAATGGTGTGTTCGCGACCATGTAAATGACAAATAAAAGTACGGGAGTAGAAAAAAAAATATAAGGTTTATTTATTATTTATTTTCTAACAGATTTACCGAGTACAAAATTAAGAGATAACACTCGACAGCGCAAGCACTCAAGAGTAAGCCAACCGCTGCAAGACTTAATCACACTAACGAGAATTAGTTATTTCCGTACAGCAACTTCGTACATAAATCCTGCGACCAACCGACGCTACAAATGGAGGGAAACTTTATAAATACGCGCGTGAATCTACTTATGTAGAATTTCGGGAGTTATTTAGGACCAATAATAACTTAATAATTTACTCGTGGTCAAATAAAACGGGTTAAATATAATTTTTCATAGAAAATACTGGCCACATGTTGATTTCCAGCACATTTTTTAAATATTATTTCATGATATGTGGAATTCGTTTTAGTGTCTATTCGTACCGTACTACTATGGTAATACATTTTGCCTTTAGAACAGGGGCGAGGAATAGTACATTACGACACAAGTGCGAAAAACATGAAATCCGAAACGAGTGGCGATGTTTTAAAACACGACCGATAGGGAGTGTTTTAAATCGACACGAGTTTACACGTTTTTACACGTGTCTCGTACGACGTTTTTTAGTACAGATGGCCCTCCGAAGTTTTGGACCTGACGTAAAATGACACACTTCTCGCACTAGAGCCTAAAAAAGGCGCCATCTGTACTAAAAATGACTATTACGATATAATACACGTGGGTACTTTATTCATACTCTTTCATTTCCTTGCTAGGATACATCAAAACAAATTTATCGCCTAGTACAGTTCTTCACGTGTCTTTGTAAGATCCCAAGGGTCCGCGAAGACATCTAAAATATAGTGTTGTTTATTATACTTATACAAAGAACAACCCTTTATCCACATTTTTCTTTACAGGTTATGTTCGCATACAATAGAGTAATAGGTAGTGGTACTTAAATGGGCCAATCAACTTTACCATCGATATCTTTTCGTCTCCTGCGTCACTTTACATGAACTTACAAATGTACGTCAATTAATACTATACACATAGGTATTTACAATGAAAAACCGTTAGAACCTAAATGTATCGGTGTGAACTTGTGTGAGGCCTAACGCATGTACAACTTACGTATAACCATTTTTTTCTAGCAAACTCGACGAAGTTGTCATCTGCGTTACGGGACCAAATAGTGTCGATCGAAAAGTTGATTGGCCCAAATAGATACAAATTTGTTATGTCGCTAATCATTAAAATTTTAACGACAGACGAAACTTAATCGCGTAAACTTGCCATGGTCGCAGGCAGACCTCACTAAGAAGTTAGTAATATGAATCAGGGATCGGATAACGGTTTTTTCTCCATACGAAAGAACTGTTCGGATTTCGTTCCTTTTCGTTCTTTGGTATATAATTATTATGTTATTGGGGTAATTTAAAAATACGATGTTGCTAATTACATAAAATATTGAGGACTACATAAAGATAAAAAAATTGAAATATTGGGCTATTTCGAGGTTTTTCTAAAAAACCGGTTCCGATCCCTGGCCTACTACCGCGAAAATCGAAATTCGTAAATTTCGAGAATTTTTCTCTGTCACTCAAACGAAGGCGTCGTTAGAGTGAGAGAGACAAATCCTCGAAATTTATACAAATAAACTTACTTACTTACTTACTTTACGAATTTCGTTTTTCGCGGTAGGGCCGCTGATATGAATGTTCTATTTATTTTCTTTATTATGAGTTAACCCTTCCATCAGTCGGTAGCTGGGTATTTCTCATTTAGATATGTGATTGGTAACAGCCATGTGCAGAAAGTTAACGTCACCTAAACTTAATTTTCTATATTTTTATATATGAACAGAAAGCTTTCTTTAAAAGTAGCCCCTAACTTTTAAAGAAAGGGAATGTTAAAGATTGACTTTCTTGTTATTTAAAGTGTTAATTAGAATGAAAAATTCATGTAGGTTGGTTCCCTTTTGCATAATTACTTCCAAGTATAGTATCAAAATACTGGACTTACTCTTTTTAATACGATCCTTTCTTACCCAATAGGTGGTATTAACTATAAGTACAACTTCTGAAACTTAAACCTATTTTTAAAAAAAACCTTATTACGTCACCTAACGACGCTTATTTTTCGCCCCAAAACCTCACTGGTAGTGAGATTGCACTTATTCTGTGGCGACTCTGTATATGACTGCCAAAAATACATCTCTCAAACTGTTCAAAGTCGGAAACCTATAAATAGGTCATAAGCCGGCATCAGAGCTCAAAGATCAATCAATCTCCCCCGCCCACAGGAAAATAAACACACGAACCCACTTAAGATTAATATGTGACATTTATAGACTAAATCATAGAGAAATAACAATATAGAGTGCTCAATTCATAAGGTGTAGAGGTATCGGTACAGTCAAGTGCAAAAATAAGTATCGAAAGAATCCGTTCATAAATATGTTACGACGTTCTTATTACACAGAATTAGAGTGCACTGGGACATTTTTTGAACGTTTTTGTATACCCCTTATTTTGTCTTCGACTGTACACAACACTGCATTAAATAGTGTTCGACATGGACAATTGGACACTTATGCACTTACTCTTAATTATGAGATTTTCGCGAATTCTTGGTTGTCTCCATAGTGAAAATTGCTCAGCATGACCATCTCTAGTACCCTATTCACTCTTGTCCCACGACCTCATGTCACCCTGTATAATTATGGTCGCAGTATCCATACTTTATTTCGTAATTTAAACATACGCAGGATTCCAAGTAAAGTGGTATACATATTATTACATTCCATAATGAGACAAAAAGTAAAAGGTACATATTGTCTGCAAATTACCCGTTTAGCAAAAGGGTATGAATATAAAAATAAGATAAGTATCTATATTGCCATCTCATTGTACGGCAATGAGAGTAAATTATTTGCCTTACACATGGCGGGTAAAATATTCATGAACAAATTTGCATTTGAAAATAAACGCCTCTGTTCATACAACCGACGGCGATTCATACGGCTCATATACAAAGTGGGCCCTACAACTAAAGCAAAAACTATATCTGGGCGTTTTCACAAACCGTTGTTGAAATCACCTTGTTATTTGATTCGGACAATTTTGGGCTTATGCTACTGAGGATCACGAGCTCTTTCGATTCTAATATGAGAAAAAAAACGTCCCAAAATGTTTTTTTCCTATACGATACCGTTTTTCATAGATGTTCAAAGACGGTAGCGTAATGGAAGGATTGAAAACTGTATGAAAATTATGTCTCCTAACAGAATCGAAAGAGCTCGTGATTCTGACTATTCTGAGTCGAATAAGCCTAAACTTGACCAAATTAAATAACAAGGTGAATTCATCAACGGTTTCTGAAAACGCCCATCTAGAAATTTCTTTGAGGGTCTGAAGTAACTACGGTCCCGTTTTTTTTTTAATTTCGGAACAGGAAATTTGAAATGCATTTTTGTTTGCCTCATGCATTAGAGGGTGAAAGGATTGGTTGCAAACATAGGTCATAAAGTCGACTGGCAACCAATCCACTATAAAACTGTCCCTATTCTTAGCAACCTCGTATGCCAGTATTCAGAACTGATATACGAGCTTTATTTCAAGTAGGTATTTGTTACTTAGTGAATTTTGCTTAACAACGAACAATATGATATATATAGCAAATTCAACGCAACGGAGAGTTGTCGAGTTAGCGGGACGATTGTGGTAGACACACGTCTTTGAGTGGCTTAAGGTTGTAGTACCTTCGAAACATTAAGTACAGATGTCGCTAGTGATTAGCTTCACAATACCATTGACTAAATTCGCTGTGATCGACGGAAGGTCGTCTGGTGTAATTGGAAGCACGTTGGACCGGCAATCCAGAGGAAGCGGGTTCGAATCCCGTGACAACCAGTCTTTCGCAGTTGATTTTTTCTATGGTAAACACATCTGTTACGACATTGTGAGATTAACCAACGATATATTATGAACATTATCCTGATTAGAGTAGACCTTCTATTATTGTAGGCTTAACGAGCGCTCGCATTAATGCATATTCAGTGCTACGACGTAGCAGCTACGCCGTAGCACAGCGCTACGAACCGTAGACAAACACTTTAACGACATCGAAAGTAAAGTTTGTAGCTAGTGTTTATTTTCAGAAACTTTATAAATAAAGAAATTACTGTACAAAGGATGGATTATCTATCAGTCAATCTTAGAAAAAAGTAATTAACTCATGCGGTGTATTGCAAACTTGAACGTAAAGTGACATCATAATCATCATAAAACTATGGCAATCTACTGGTGGTCACTGCACATGACATCCCTAACATGCCACTGAGCTTCTACGTAAAGGAATAACCGTATAAAAGGGATTAGCTATCAGTTAACTTTGAAAAATTCAGAAGTGCGCCGTCATTGCAAACTAGAGTATACACCGTGATTTCTAATAACCCGAAAGATTTTAACAGTGTGTTCCTGACCACATTTAGAAACTATAATGTCGTATAAATTTTTCTGGATATCGCCTAGTTTCAGAGTTATTACCAATTTAAAAAAACATAAATTCTACTTGTAACTCGGTACAAAAGGTCTTTTTAACGGCGTTGGTGCCATTATGGGGAATAGTCTCACTAACCTCATTAATAGATGTCGAAAAGTAAAAAATAAAAAAAATAAAATAAAATAAAATAAATTTATTTTCAATATGCTTAATAGCTATAAATACATAGTAGTTGGTGCCTCCCTGTAAGCTAATATGCTTGTGTTAGGAGGTACCGCTCCTCCTTACATCTATTTGAGCTATTTTAATCTAATTAATTAATTATACATTTACATGTTTATTACATTTAAAACATAGACATAATTATGTCCAGACCCAAAGCGTCGGTACATAATGTCAACAGAAATTTTGTGTAAATCATAATAACTAGTATCCTTGAATAATTGAATATAGACATTGTCACTATATTATTCGTACCTATTTTATTCGTTCCAGTAACACCTCCGTTTCATGGTAAGTTTTATTCTTTAGCCACTTCACCAACATACTTTTAAAATCCCAATAATTTTTATCATAAATATAGATTTGTTTGTTGACTATATTATATAAATATGCTGAGCGCGCGTTATACTGACGGCTAGCACAAATTGTCCTAGTTTTAGGGACAACCGCAATAATGTCTTTCCGCCTTTTTTTTGTTAAGGCAGTATCATATGGCAAAGTTCTATGTTTTTTTGCAATTAAAAGCAAAATGTACAGCTTCCTGACAGAAAGCAAGTCACTATTTATATATAAATCTTCTGTGGGAAATATTCTATTTTTAAAATACATCACTTTGATAAGTGCACGTTGGGCACGTTCTAAATTAAGAAAGTGGGTTTTTGTTGCACCACCCCAAATAGTAATACAATACACCAATATTGATTGTACAAGTGATGTGTAAATTTGGTTTAAAAGCGTTTTTTGTGTTACTTCCTGGTCAGCAATCTTCTCAGGCACTACGCATCTGAGGGTTTTAAAAATCCAGATAAGCTTCCTGACCCTGTTTGCAACATGTTCCAGGTGTTGGTGCCAAGATAATCTCTGATCAATCAGCACCCCCAGATACTTAGTTTGTGAGACTTTTCCTATACTAGAGCACATGCATTGATCTCTGCTGATACAGTTGTGTATCTTTATTGAGAAATCATTACACGGCTGGGAATTATTATAAAGACTGTAACATATATAGTTGGTCTTGTTTATATTCAAAGTAAGAAGGTTATGTTTTAACCACTTAGCTATTCGAGCCAAACCATCTTCAGCAATAGCCCTTACATCATCCCATGACTTACCAGTAAACACGACGGCGGTGTCATCCGCATATGATATAATACTTAAGTTCTTAATGCTTATACTCAATAAATCATTGATATATATAAGAAACAGGGTAGGTCCCAACACGCTACCCTGTGGTACACCATATGACACCTCCGCGTTCTCACTGATGCAATTTTGAAGTTTAACCTTTTGTTTTCTGTTAGCTAGGTAGTTATTTAAGAGTTTCAATGGGATCCCCCTAATTCCTACCATTTCCAGCTTGCGCACAAGGATAGGGACAGAGACGGTGTCGAAGGCTTTTTTTAGATCAAGGAAGACCGACATGCATTTGTTACCCTTGTCTAGTTGGTCAGCTATAACAGAACTTATCTCGGTAATTGCATGCTCTGTAGATCTTCCTCGCCTAAAGCCAAATTGCGATGGTGATAGTATATTATATTGTTCTAGATAATTTAGGAGTCTATTGTTAATGAGTTTTTCTAAGATCTTAGATATAGCAGGCAAAATAGATATAGGTCTATAATTACTAACATCCTCTCTGTCCCCACCCTTGTAAACAGGGGTAATTATTGACTGTTTTAGTAAATCCGGAAATACTCCCCTTTCAAAACATAAGTTTGCGAGATGTGTTATAATTGGAACTATTTCTTCAGATGCAAGTTTTAGAAATTTTGTGGGAATATTATCCCAGCCCGGGCTACTTTCCGATTTAAGATTACTCAAAATTCCGGTAACCTCATCCTGGTCTGTATTCAGCAGTACAAAAGAGTTAGGATTAGACTTCATTTGATTAAGGAACTGATTAGGGTCAAAGTCTTTCGCTGATTGAATTTCCAAAGCAAGTTTCATTCCAATGTTTATAAAATAGTTGTTAATATACTTAGCAGAGTCAACTGGTGAGGGCATGATGTTTAACAATGCAATATTACTGTTTTCTGAATTGTTGGAGTATGTTACAGCCTTTATATTTTTCCACAGTAATTTATTGCTATGAAGTGAGTTCACTATATTTTGTCTGTCATAGTCTCTTTTTAATCTTTTAATTAAGTTAGTGCAGTAATTACGGTATCTCCGGTAGGTTATAACAAGTATTTGATTATATGGGTCATTTCGCAATTGTCTATACATTTTATTCCTATTTCTAATGCATCGTAATACCCCAGGAGTGATCCAAGGTTTAATGATTCTTTTATTACTGGGAATCGTAGTTACTTTAGTGTTTATTTTGATGGAATCCATTATTTTATTAATTAAAGAATTAGTTAATAAATTTGGGTCACTACAATTTAATAGCTGAGACAAGTTAAGAGTTTGCAGGTATTTTAAAGCATTTTCTAAATTTATCTTAGTTTTCGTTTTATTTGGTGTCCATTGATTTTTTAATTTAGAAATACTTAAGAATGTGGTAAAATGATCAGTTGTTGTGGTATGTAAGATTGCTATTGATGCCATAACTTTATTTTTATTAATTTTCAACATGAGGTGGTCAAGACAGTTCTGTTCTCTGGTTGCCAGCATGTGTCCAGCTAGTACTCCATACTGGGAGAGCATATTAAGATAGCTGATTCGGTTTTTTTGTTCATGTGAGAGTTCAAATAGTTTAGGCTTGATATTTATATTTATGTCTCCCGCAATAATGATACTACGAGTTGTATTGATAGTTTCGAGGTGTGTGCTTAGAGAAGAAATAAAGGATTCTGGATTCGAGTTAGATGGAGACCTGTAGATACAAAGAATAGTGCTATTTAGTACTTCTACCTGCAGACATGATGCTTGTGATAAATTAATTTCTATCGTTTTATGCTTAAGATTATTTTTAATATAGACAACAACACCGTCGTTTTGATTACGTTGAATAACAGTATGATAGACTACATAATTGTGGAGTTGCGGCAGGGGTTTAATTGGGTTAAGTCTACATTCCGTCAAAATAATAATATCCGTATCAAACGAAAATGTGGATATTGAAAGCATAAAATCGTCGAAATTGCAATATATGCTTCTAATATTTTGTGCCACGATTGTCAAATCATTTTTATTGATTTTTAATTGTACTTCAAGTTGTGTGCAGTCACATTCAATTACCCGGGCTATTTCAATGTTGTCTATTTCATTCAAAGTATATAATGTATCACTCATTTACAAAGGACAAGGGAAAACACGTACTAGAAAAGGTATCAGTTATGTGAGTACATAGAGAAACAAAAAGTGAGCGTGAACGAAAGTGAGAGTGAACGAAAAGTGAGAAATAAAACCTTTTAAAAATGAAGTTTGTGTAAAAAAAAACCTTAAAACTCTTTGTAAGTGCTAGTTTCATGAATAACTTTTACTTTTTATGTTAAAATACATTCAAAAATGAAATAACAATTGAAAAAAAAAATAAAAAAAATTTTTTTTTTTCGTCAAAAATGACAAAAGTCATATAATATTTTTTGTTTGTTTTCACATCAAAAATGCGTGGTTAAAATCTTTCGGGTTATTAGAGATCACGGTGTATATAAGACTTATCATCATCATCCATCTATCGCAATCCACTGCTGGATATAGTGCACATGTCTCTCCCCTGTCACATCCTGAGCTCAATCTTGGATCTTGGGCCACCCTCGACCTGTCACCTAGCATAGATCGTCTCTCCATTATACACCGTGGTTTTATTGATTTCCGTTAAATTAAAGGGAAGCTTATTGAGGTAAAAAATAATCCATTTCTCTAAGAAACTAGTATCTTAACTCTTACTGTTATTGATTTATTAAAAAAACAAGTTTAATGACTGAACAAGTGTATCGCAACCATTATTACATCCTAATGGTACTTACGAGTATTTTGACATGTGCCGTCAGTCACCTGAAATTAACTTTTATGTTGTTCTTAAGGTTCTCTCACACTTACCATTCCATTTATTATGAATGAAAACGAAAAAAAATTTTTTTTTTTCGAGTTCGACTAAAAGTTATATAATAGCTCCAATTAACGTACCAAGCAGCCTGTTCAATTTAACGAAATTAAAAAAAACACGGCGTAGGGTGCTCAACACTGCGTTTGTACTTTTTTGATTTGAGAAAAATAGCTCCGTGATATTTTTATTCTTTTGGACGCCAACGACTGATAAATCTCTCTCTGGGAGGACTATTACAGAGTTCCTCACGAGCTCAAGACACGCGGTGTTCTTGGAGGCTCGCAAGAAGTACGGCGTTAGAGGCCAGGACCAGTGATGGCCGGATTGTTGTCCAGTGTCAAGACGGAGTGCGGCGAAAGGTGACTACGTTGGCCGAGTTGCATGCATTGCCCGCACCGGAGGCGGCTGACGATGGAGAGCAGCAATGTTATTCACTAAGGAAACCGCCTTGCTAACAGCGCTGTAAACGACATTAGCGCTCGGCGACGAATGCGGCGCGAGCTGGAACTACACTACGTCGAGAGTTACCGCCTACAGTTCGCGACGAGCTGTTCTATGTTAGTGAATACCGTTTTTTGCGCTCTACGTCGAAGTGAAGACTGTCTCGTCGTCGAGCTCGATGACGAACGCAGCGTCGAAAGTGTGAATAAGAGAATAGCAAAGCTGAAGGCGGGCCCAAGCCGTACCGCAGATTGAACGTCCCTTTAAAGTCACCAGTCCAAAGAGCAATTGAAGGGTCCACGGAAAGAACATGTCTAGTCAATTCAAATAACAGAAGGAAAAACCACCTTACTTTTAACAGAATAAGGTGTGAATTTGCCATGTTTTTTTTAAGCACTGGACATGTTTTTTCCGTTGACCCTTAAATTAAGCCCTATTCGCAGATCCGCAAATAAATTCGCCTTTGACACTTCGGTGACCAGCCGTCTAAGTGACAGCATTTATGTTTGATATGGCATCGAAAAGGTAAACCAACTACTTAAAAATTTCAAGTGAAAATTTCTTTTTGAATTTATTTCTGACGGCTGTACCTAATACAAACTAACAAGCGATCAATTTAGACGTTATTATTTCGCGTAAACTCCCTAGAGAGTGATTTAACATATTCGTACAAAACTCGCGTTCATATATCCCGGGCATATTATGTAACAGCGTTATCTTAACGCCACGGCAAAACCGCCCAAAATACTAAGCTCTTCTTAGGCATTTCGGACCATATTCGTTTAAACTTAAACATCAGTCCGGATCGGATTTATCATGTAGGTATCTGGGATATTCTTTAGGCTCCCGAGAATGCCTTTCTACTTAGAAATGGGACGGAATGTTCGTATTATTTAGGACGTTAGTTTTTGGCAGGAATTTAGGATCAGCCGGAAGTGTAATTATATTTGAAGACCCTTTTGTACATATAATAGATTATTTATTTGGAATAATAGGCAACCATAGAAAGTTAGTACAAGAAATAAATATTTTGGGGCATCTTATCAAATCGACCAAGGTAAGCTCAATTAAGGCAATGTGGGTACGAAGCGACTATATAAATAATAGATATACGAGTATACTATACATCTAGGTTAGGTCCCTAACCAAGGTACAAATACTTGTGATAAATAAATAAATACACATTATTTGTGTACCCCGTAAAGTTTGCCCGGTGACTAAAAAAATATCCTGTATACATTGATCCAACATTGGAAAAAACTAAAGTTTAGACACATTTCCAATAAATGTAGGTGTATTTATATAAACAACATTTCTGTACAACATTGTGACTACCTTTATGTGAGTTATGTGTACCAAACATTGTAATTGCTTACATTGAAACGTGTTTCCGTGCTATCTGTATCAGTTTATTATTTATGGCACCTTCCACCGCCGCTCCGCAATGGGTTCGGCATCAGATAGCCGCCGGCAATCCTGCTAATTACTAATGTATTTGTGTGATATCTCTGTACATGTACTAGTAATTAAAGATATATTATAGTGTTTGAATTTCAACTATCATGAGACATGGTGGCACACTGTTTCATAGACAGAAGTTTCACAGAATAGTAATTAAAGATATAGTGTTTGAATTTCAACTATCATGAGACATATTATAGTATTTTATGCAACCCTTGTTCAAGAGAGGTCAAAAAAGGTGAGTGGCGTGGGTAACAAATTTGAGGCAAAGCCGAAAATTGTTATTAAAGACGCCACGAGCTTTTGACAAAAGACCCCTTTATGACAAAAGTAACACTGAGGGTAGATCTTTCCTTGCATCGCCAACGACACCCCTCCCCGCGGCCAGTACCCGTTCTAGCAGGTCGTAGGCGTAGGCATAGGCGCAGTACGCGTCGGGCTTTGACCGAGGGTGCTCCGGACGAGGACCCTCTTAATGGGTCGAAACATGTCGAGCAATCATCGACATAAACCCGGTTCGATGATATTTTAATATGTTTGAGTCTCACGTTAAATATAATTTTGAAATATCACGAGACATTGACACTAAAGTATTATTAAACTGTTAAAATCGCAAATATTTACGCACGTGCGAAATGTTTCGGAGAGAGAAGTCCCGATAATGCTTGATAATGGATACCTAAGCTCTCCGAAATATGTCGCATTGACTGAATATACGTGAGTTTATACGTTTAATTATTATTTAGTGAAAGTAGTGTTTGATAACAAAAACTATTTCGTAAAATCTCAAATCATGATAACACAAGTGCAATCAATACACGGCCGTGTGGTGACGGCAGTAAGAATACATTCGTCACCACCCCAACTCCTCCTGCGGGTGTCGTAAGAGTCGACTAAGGCATTGAAGTGTCACTGAACATTATTTGATATGATAAAAGATTGATGATGGGCAGCAGGGTCATCATAGTGGACACATTACTGCGATCGCCAATCCGCTTGCCCAGCGTGGCGATTATGGACTTTTACCTCCTAATGCGTAAAGCATAGTTAATAGGAGAGGCCTACGTCCTGCAGTGGACGACGTGGATAGGCTGATGCATGCATGCATGCAAATACATAGAATGACCATCGTAGTCTAAGATGCCACTAAAATAAAATTTATTTCATTGCACTCGTTGTTACTGACGAAATCTGTTTAGCAGGCTATAGAACTATCTATTGAAATATTTACTAATATTTATTTGTCAGCCTCTGTAGCCTAGTTGGTAGTGACCCTGCCTACGAAGCTGGAGGTTCCGGGTTCGAATCCCGGCGAGGGCATTCTTTGTGTATTTATTTATCACAAAGTTTGTTCCTTGGTCATGGCTGTGTATGTATCTAAGTATCTATACGTATCTATCTATTATATATATCGTCGCCTGGTACCCACAACACAAGCCTTAATTGAGCTTACCGTGGGACTAGGTTGATTTGTGTAAGATGTCCCAAGATATTTATTTATTTATTTATTTATTTATTTACCAAACATAGCTACTCACGTAATTTAAATCAAAGATTGCCTGACACGTCTCGGCGTAATATGAGACGCACTTATGTAACATACAACGTTACGTAAGTACCTACTACAAACGTGAGAGAAACAGTATAGAACTACAAAAAACACTATAGGAGTATTCCATATTTTAACCGACTTCAAAAAAGGAGGAGGTTCTCAATTCGACTGAATTTTTTTTTTGGTTTTATAACGGAAAGGGGAGGGCGGGATCAGGGAAAATAACTCTTCAGAAAACTAGAGTAAACGGCATTGTAAACTAGAGTATAAGACATATCATTATCATCGATGGATGATAATGATACATATCATCATCATCCATCGATGATGATAATGATAATGTCTTATACTCATACGATGTCTTATACTCATGCGATAGATGTATCGCAATCCACTGCTGGACATAGTGCACATATGCCCCTGACACACCGTGAGCTCAATCTTGGGCCACCCTCGACCTGTCGCCTAGCATAGATCGTCTCTCCTTTATAGGGTGCTCCACACTGCGTTTGTAGTAAGTACTTTTTTAATTTGAGAAAAATAGGTCCGTGATATTTTATTCTTTTGGACGCCAATGACTAGTACCGCAGATTGAACGTCCCTTTCAAGTCACGAGTCCAAAGAGCAATTGAAGGGACCACGGAAAGAACATGTCCAGTAAATTCAAATAACAGAAGGAAAAACCACCTTACTTTTAACAGAATAAGGTGTGAATTTGCCATGATTTTTTTAAGCACTGGACATGTTTATTCCGTTGACCTTTCAATTAAGTAGATCCGCAAATAAAGGACCATGCGTCAAAATTGCCCCAAGACCAACAAACATGAGAGTTAGATCATTTAATAGGTCTTTAACTTTACTTCATTTCATTATATGGGCACGAAATCGAATTCCATTGCAGAACTGAGATATTCATATATTTGTCAGCCTGAATACGAGCTAATTCAGTAGAAAACCTCTGTAGATTTAGCCACTAGTTTATTTTGGTAGCTGCAGCTACCAGTGATCACCCTTATTTTGTATGTAAAAAAAAAGGCTAATGTCAAAAGAAAAAAGAAACTAAGCGAGTGAGGTGGTTAACATACAATCACGTGTGCACAATCTTTTTTTTTACACACTTCGATATCCTAATGATTAACGACCAGTATCTCTGATCTATGAGATATTCATATTTTTGTCAGTGTGAATACAATCTTCACACTGAAAAATATGAATATCTCAGTTCTGCAATGGAATTCATCTTGGTGCCCATAGAATGAAATGAAGTAGATTTAAAGACCTATTCAACAATGTAACTTTTAGCTGTGTTGACTTTGGGGCAAAGTTCCATACAAAGTTGGGCATGGTCCTTTGCCTTTGACACTTCGGTGACGAGCCGTCTAAGTGACAGCATTTATGTTTGACACGGCATCGAAAAGGTAAACCAACTACTTAAAAAATTTAATTCAAAATCATTGTGTATTTATTTCTGACGGCTGTACCTAATACAAACTAACAAGCGTTCAATTTGGACGTTATTATTTCGCGTAAACTCCCTAGAGAGTGATTTAACATATTCGTACAAAACTCGCGTTCATATATCCCGGGCATATTATGTAACAGCGTTATCTTAACGCCACGGCAAAACCGCCCAAAATACTAAGCTCTTCTTAGGCATTTCGGACCATATTCGTTTAAACTTAAACATCAGTCCGGATCGGATTTATCATGTAGGTATCTGGGATATTCTTTAGGCTCCCGAGAATGCCTTTCTACTTAGAAATGGGATGGAATGTTCGTATTTTTTAAGACGTTAGTTTTTGGCAGGAATTTAGGATCAGCCGGGAGTGTAATTACATTTGAAGACCCTTTTATACATATAATAGATTATTTATTTCGAAAAAGAGGTAACCATAGAAAGTTAGTAAAAAATAAATAAATATTTTGGAGCATCTTATCAAATCGACCTAGTCCCAAGGTAAGCTCAATTAAGGCAATGTGGGTACGAAGCGACTATATATAATATAATAGATATACGAGAATACTATACATCTAGGTTATGTCCTTAACCAAGGAACAAATATTTGTGATAAATAAATAAATACACATTATTTGTGTACCGGTAAAGTTTGGCCGGTGAATAAAAAAATATCCTGTATACATTGATACAAGATTGGAAAAAACTAAAGACACATTTCCAATAAATGTAGGTATATTTATATAAACAACATTTCTGTACAACATTGTGACTACCTTTATGTGAGTTATGTGTACCAAACATTGTAATTGCTTACATTGAAACGTGTTTCCGTGCTATCTGTATCAGTTTATTATTTATGGCACCTTACACCGCTGCGGAATGGGTTCGGCATCAGATAGCCGCCGGCAATCCCGCTAATTACTAATGTATTTGTGTGATATCTCTGTACATGTACTAGTAATTAAAGATATATTATAGTGTTTGAATTTCAACTATCATGAGACATGGTGGCACACTGTGTCATAGACAGAAGTTTCACAGAATAGTAATTCAAGATGTAGTGTTTAAATTTCAACTATGTATCATGAGACATATTATAGTATTTTATGCAACCCTTGTTTAAGAGAGATCAAAAAAGGTGAGTGGCGTGGGTAAAAATTTCAGGCAAAACCGAAAATTGTTATTAAAGACGCCACGAGCATTTTTTGGCTCAGTTAAACAATGTTGCATACAATACTTTTTCTACGACCACACACTTATTTTCAAATAAAATTGTAAATTTGAGAAATATTCTTAGTCAAACACAGTTTTATTCATCATCAAGGCCGGGCGGAAGACGTCAAAATTAAGAAAGTAAGCTCCTCTATGGTTTACTATTCATCAGAAAAGACATTTAAAATTAGGTTGGCAGCCATGTAATTCATTAAGTCTTGTATACACGAGGTGTCTTAAAATCCAAAAACGCACTGCGTGTATGCCCGAATGCATTGGGATTAGACAATATAGACTTATCTTGACATCTGTAAGTTAGAGGCTTAAAGGTGTGTTCACGACTCTGTAAATGACACATAAAAGTACGGGAATAGAAAAAAATATTATCGAACCAGGTTACTCACGTATTTAATTCGATGATTGGGGTTTTCGATAAGGTAACCGTATTTGCGAGAGAAAAGTTTAGTGTCGTGTAAAATACGGAAACCTCTCGAAATATGTGGTCATCCTAATTTTAATCGTGATGGTAGTTGGTCAGTGCCACCTGGTTAGAAAACGGTTTTGGGTATTACGTATAGTGTAGACGCCCCCTTTTTAGCAAGTGATGTAGTGAGTGTTGTGTGCAACCCCCTTTATGACAAAAGTAACACTGAGGGTAGATCTTTCCTTGCATTGCCCCCGCTACCACCCCCCGCGGCCAGTACCCGTTCTAGCAGGGCGCAGGCCCGCAGTACGCGTCGGGCTTTGACCGAGGGTGCTCCGAAACATGTCGAGCAATCATCGACTTAAATACGTGAGTAACCCGGTTCGATAATATTTTAATATGTTTGAGTCTCACTTTAGCTATAATTATAAAATATTTAAAGACATTAACACTAAAGTATAATTAAATAAACTGTTAAACTATCTACTGTTAACTAACTACGCGCGACTTGTTTCGGAGGGAGCAGTCCGTGCCGCGCAGGCGTCGCGGTAGCAGAGAGCGGAGTGCTTGATAAATGATAATGGAGACCTAGGCTCTCCGAACCATGCGCATTGACTAAATATACGTGAGTTTATACGTTTAATTATAATTTAGTGAAAGTAGTGTTTGATAAAAAAAACTATTTCGTAATATCTCAAATCATGATAACACAAGTGTCAATCAATACATACTAGATTGACGAATTTGACCATCGTAGCCTGAGATGCCACTAAATTAATATTTATTTCATTGCACTCGTTGTTAATGACGAAAACTGTTTAGCAGGCTATAGAACTATCTATTGAAATATTTACCAAACATAGCTACTCACGTAATTTAAATCAAAGATTGCCTGACATGTCTCGGCGCAATATGAGACGCACTTATGTAACATACAACGTTACCTACCTACTACAAACGTGAGAGAAACAGTATAGAACTACAAAAAACACTATAAGAGTATTCCATATTTCGAACAGGTTTCTCGTCTAAATTCAATTTTACGACTGTCAAAGCTATTAACCAGCCCATCAAACAAGATCGTTGCAATCCAAAACCTAATTTGAAGAGTCTGTAAATTCGACATTTAAGTTTCAGCCAAATATCTATGCGTCCACACAGCTCCAGACGTCACGTAGGTATTCAAGAAACCTTCAAGATTATTTCTTTTCCATTATTAGATGATCTCGAGGGAATCGTTGAATTGAAGTTACCACGATATAAAGCCAGATTGTTGAGTAAATGCTGATTAAATACGAGACTGGTTTTTAAAATAAAATACAGGGTGGCTAGTAAGTAGCCCGACAAACTTGAAAGATGTATTCCTGAACACATTTTGAGGCTATAATGTCATATGAACTTTTCTGGATTCGGCGTAGTTTAAGAGATAATGACATGTTATTCAAAAAACTATTTTCATCACAAGGCACTGAAAAATGCCTGCACGATTAAAATTCTTACACTAGTAGTTTTCATCTCGATATACACACTGATTTAAGTTAGTGAAAATGAGAAAAAGTTTAAGAAAAATGTTCATCTAAAAAAAATTTTTCAAAAACCCTGAATAAAATTCTTTCCCTACAGTTTATTTTACTGGTCATGTAAAAAAAAATCAAAATATCACAAAACGAAATTTAAAAAAAATGTTTGTTCGATAATGTCATATGTCACATTTTTTTTTACTTCTTTTGTCATCAAAAATGCATTGGTAAAGTGTGCCGGTATACTCATTCCCACCCTGTATACAGCGTCGAACGGAACGATCCTTCCCGAAACCGACCGAGTCAACCAACCATTACGATGAACTTTCAGTATGGGACCAACATCGAAAAAGTACATGAAAAATTGACTATTCCATACTATAAAAAGGTGCCAGGATTACATTATAACTTTTATAATTTGCATTATATCTGCTGGGGATTACAATCAGTATAACTGTTACCACTGACCTGTTTCATGTAGCTTTTGCTATAGGTCATCTCATCACTCTTTATTTTACATAGGAATAGAGTCTATCAGCAAAAATCTAATATGAGTGGTTAATTTGACACTTATAACGCAGGTGTCAATTATTATATTATTAAAGTTAAGTAGTAATTGATCACTTACAATACACTGCAATACACTTGCGTGGAATAAGTTTAAAATCATCAATTGCTATGGATCTCATTATTTTGCATTACGTCTTTTGTATCACCTAATAGTATTACATGTTGAATCATCATCATCATTATAACCCACAGTCGCCTACTGCTGGGCACGGGCCTTCCCCAATTCGCGTCACCATTGCGATGCTGAATAGTTTTACCAAATTCTGATTTATAGGAACTTTAAATACGAGCTGACATTTTAAGAACCATTAGCCTAAGGAATGTTTGTAATAAAATGGCTAAAGTTAAACGATTTCTTTAAATGTATTGTTCCAACAACGCTTAAATCAATCTCGTTTCTCGAGTTTCGCTTCCGAGCAGCAGTTAGGACGGGGAGAGGAGGAATACGAATAATTAACTACTTTCAACTTAACTACCAGGGTTTGTTCGGCTCTGTTGAAAAAAAAACAAACATTAAAGAAAGAAAATGTGAGCCTATTTACAAATAAAAGTACCTAGATCTGTTGCAGTGACGAGCCAACGCAACAGATAAAATGTGGATGTCGATTTGGAGAAAAAGTCAATGACGAAAAGAAGGGTCTAGCGGATCAGAGGAGCGTAAAGAATAATGAATACAAATTTAAGCATTTTATATAAAGCGGAATTTAATCATACGAACTCACGTCACAATTGTCACAAACACTACTAACTATAAATATAACCATCAGATAATATTATCCCTGTCGTATATCCCGGGCATATAAAAGAAAAGGACACATAACAGTTATCTGACAGATACAGGGTGAACCATATGAAGTGTTACCGAGTAGATTTTTTAAAGTCTGGTATAAAAGTAATAGCGTCTTATTATCGGAAATATGTTTTGGACACCGCATTGAACTTTTCGGCACGCACATTTGGGATGTAGACCACAAACATAAGAACGAAACTGACCTTCGGCTTATAAAGCTCCTAAGAACCAAAAATGGCTGAAAACCGAATTTCACGAGTCATTTCTCCAGTGCAGTGAGTTTCGGACTTTTTATCTGGTCTATTTTGAAAAGAAAGGTGAGAGCAATGAAACATGCTGGTATTGCTATTAAAAATGCAATGAAGAAAGCGATCGTATTTCACTGGCACATACCACTATCCAGTGGTCACAAACGTGCTGCGAGCAAATATTTCTTTACCATTTGTAGACCATAGTCAAGGCAAAAGGTAGACCATAGTCAAGGCAAAGGTATGTACTAAAAGTAAATTTAATCACAAAATGTAATGTTTTTCCTCTTCTTTTTTCTTACTAATAGAAATAAATTATTTCAACTAAAAAATCGCAGTCCTTTGGAATTGGTTACACTTCATATCGTTCACCCTGCGGGAGATAGGGCCTAAGTACGTATTTAGCCGTTTAAACTTAAAACATAGGATTTAAAGTAAAGTAAACCTTGACCGTTTCGGAAACCTTCGAAACCATAAAACTTATTCAGTGTAGGACTATATAGCTAAATGTAAATGAGTCGTTCGTTATTTCATCGTTAACAGCACTGCCTACTCGCCCAGCGTTGGCAAGCGTCCCAAAACCATACTTTGAATAAATAGTTTTATTGCCAAGCGAGCATTTCTCTCTAACCATTAAATGTTTAGTTTTTCTTTTAGTACAATCTAACCAGTCATACAGAGTGCACTATTTCTGTTCAAACAAAAGAAAAACTAAACGCATCACGTGCCACTTAGTTTCCAGAAGGTCAAACAAAGATTCCAAGTCAAACAAATACAGCACAATCTGGCTCTAATTCAGATTCGACAGCACAACTTGCTATAATGTCGTTTAAAAAGGAAGAAAAGGAGCAAGCCATTATTAATACGAGTATCCACGAAGGAGTACGCAGTACGATTTTTTGATTTAACTTAGCCCTTAATTCGACAACTATTGAGTGCCAAGGAGGTTGGAACAAACGACCATTCCCTATTTTTGTCCAATGTCGAAACCCGTACGTTAAGGTAACGGTAGGAATAAATAATAAATACAATAATAGAGATCCATTAAGTCAAAATATCGGCAAAGACCTTGGTTAAAACTAAGTTTACTTTAAAAGGTAGCACTATTTAATAAGGCATTGGGTTCAATAAGCCAGCTATGACCAAATCGACAGCGGACTAAAATAATCACGTAAATGGCCAACAATAGACCTTACATCATTACAATAAGGCATATTTATCAGTTAGTAGTTTACTGTACTGTGTATGGCACCAGAGAGCCTACCACAAACTTCGAAAATTGTAAATTCCTTCTCTGTCTCATCTGCATTAACAGAGACAAATTCTCGACATTCACTAATATCCAAATTCGCGTTAAGCCTACATCTAAAAACTTATAACGAATCGAAACTCTGCCATCTCTCTCACTCGCTTCATGAAATACAGAAGCGTAAACAAAAAAACCGTTATGTTTTCAAATAACAGAATACCCTCGCAAACCTTCGTCAAATTTAAAGCAAATTACATCCCTGAGGACGTCCCGAGTTTTTTAATTACCCTGCAACAAAAATGGCATACGAGATTTTACCGGCAACATTTTCGTGTCTCCCAGAACATAATATGACGTATAAATTATGTTTATTCTTTATAATACTGAAAGCATATGAGTGTAAGAGCATATTAAATTAAATTATATGTCATTTAAAAGGACCATGGGTTTTTCTTTAAAGATAATTTAAATGTATGAAATTGTAGTCATTAAAAGTAGAAGAGGCACCCGTAGGAGCGACCAGGGTGCTCGCTATCTGAGCATGCCTCTATTATCAAGGCGTTAGGTTGTATAGGAATTCAGATATTTTTGAGCATCGTGGCCACTCAGATATATCTGACGGCAACTGTAATACGAGTTGGCGAGTAACGTTTACGTTAGCGTTTACTCGATAGGTAAAGTAGTCACGCTCGCTCTTATCTATCAGTGCGAGCGTGGTAGACTGTTTTACGTATGTATCCAATTAACAGTAGAATAAACCATACTTGCCAACTCATGGTACCGCAACTGAAAAAAACGCAAAAACTAGTGTAGCGAAAGTATTGTACGTGTTATGATAAATAATAATATATATATGTTATATTTATTAAATAAAATTTGCTAATTCACATATAAATAATCAGACAATTTTAAAAGAAAAGAACAAATTACAATTAATAATATAAAATTACAACTAAAACTAAGAATAAAAATAATATTCTACAATAAAAAGAACACACCGCCCACCAGGTCCATAACGTTGGCGGCGTTACCCCTCTACACCTCAAGAATGATGCGTTGGGAGAGGTACACGCTAGATCTTTGGTCTAACAAGAAAGTTACATAAAGATACAGTTTATAGAATACCTGTACTTGAGTATAACTTGTGGATCTAGATGTACAACGCTGTTGCAAGCCGCAGTTAACACTTACCTGTAACGAAAATAAAAACATAATTAATGAGTTGAATTAGTCGTACTTAATAACAGTATTTCGTATTTTCTTTTTCACGATCTTATCTTTTAAGTACGTAACATTTTCTCGTGAGAACATTGGGGTTTTCAAGTGTAGTGTGGGTTTTTAATTACTATAAGTTAACATAGTCATTAATATTACTGACACAGTCCTCATCTGACAAGCTGATCAATATTAGCCAGTAGATTCCTTTTTTTTGATATAATTATTTTCAAAACTACAATTTATGTACATAGATTAAATGATTTAAATCTAACAAATCTAATTAACCCAACCTATATCTAAGGTTGGCCCTTGTGCCATTGTACCGAGGATGCTGGCGGCATTTCCTCGCTGTATCGCAATACTGATGCGTTGTGCGAGGAAGTCGCCAACTCTTTGGTCTTTAGTTACGTCAACCAGACGTTTCGCGATCTCAGCAAACAATTTGCGTGCGCCATGAACCTAAAGTCTCTACGCCAAAGGATACAAAATCGTACTCTAGATTACTATGACAAATTTCCATGCAAAATGTTTGCGACGTTAACAGGTGACTCGCCATTTAGTGTAACCAACCACCATAAGACTATTTCTAAAAATAAACATACGAAACTTATTTCTAAAAATCAATATAACCAGTCAACGAACACTAATCGGCAATGACATTCTATTTTCAACCTACAAGTCCATTAATAATTCGATGGCCATCGTCTCAGTGATCCTAAAAGGGCATCTGCCTCAGACTTGAAAGCCCATTATTGCCCGACTCAGAAGTGGGATAGCCGTCACATGGTATTTATGACCGGTATCCCTTAACCATGGCTCTCATGCCCGTAACGACTTGTATCCTGGACTGAACGGTCGCCTTTTATAATTTGACCCTTAGAATCGTATATGCTATGAGCATTAGAGGTTCTACTGCTCAGTCTTTTTGAATAGCAGTGTTAAAAAGACGTAACCGACATAGTTTCTTTTAAACATAAGGCGTTTTTTATATACGATAATGTTAAGTGACGGGGATTTCCTTAGATACGATTTATCGCGTGGAATAAAAATAATTCAGAGGCTTTGAACGACTGTGAAACACATAAGGATTCTTAATAAAAGCAAGGTGCACTAAAATGCAAGTGTGCACTAGGAATAGGCCAATTTCCACGGAAAAATCTAAGATGCGAAACTTTGTCAAAACTGTATACTTAAAAGCTGATACCATAATGTTTAAATTTATGAAGGATAATATAATACTGTCGCCGGTTTCTGGATTCAGTCCATTTGTAATTTTCATAATTCTTATCTCGGATGCCGAAGACGCGAATTCGCGTCCTGTGTATGCGTAAACGTAATGCCGCAGACGCGAATTCGCGTCCTTCAAGTGTGATATATAACCTAATGCCGCGGACGCGAATTCGCGTCCGTTGAAATGTTAACGTGATGCCGTGGACGCGAATTCGCGTCGTCGCGTAGAAGGCGGCGGCACTGCGTGGTGATTAAAAATATGAGGCGTCGCCAATCGATGGGTTAATAAAAGAAAATAAATTGATACATTTAAACATAATATTCAACTTGTTCTCATTTCATGTTAGCGTTTTTGAGGAGATTATCAAGTAAAATGTTTATCGGAGCACGACTGTGTGTTGAGTACACGTCGGGATTTGACCGAAGGTGCACCGGACGAGGACCCTATTAATGGGTCGAAACATTTCGAGCAATTATCGACTTATATTACGTGAGTACGGTTACGATAATATGTACTGAACTCTGAACTAATACGTTTTTTTTTCGAACTGAGTATAATCTGTATTTATTTATTTCACAAAGGAGATAATACAGAAACATACATAGGGGATAAATATAAAAAAACTAGGTTACAGTAATGAATAGGTACAGATGTTTCCTAGAACTTATCTCACTAAGAACACAAAAAAAACAAACTAAATTACAAATAATAACATAGTAACAAAGCAGCAGTGACTAGGAAAAACTATTTTGTGTGAAGCCGTACATATGCATGGAATTAAATAAAAAGCTTTATGTAATTTGGCTGTGGTAGTTTTAAGATAGTGGCTTTAAACTGGGCGCGAGATTTGCAGAATAGGTCATTTCACAAAAGGATTTATTTACATAGTAAGAAATGACTTATAACTCGTAATTTTGATATGGTTCTAATGGCATAGGTCTCCAATGGGTTGAGTGTACAAAAACTACTCAGGGTATATTCGGGTAATTCTGAATGTCAAAAAACATCGGATAATTCCGAAACTTAAGAAGGTGTAATTACGAGTGATTTTTCTGTGATTTCGGGATTACCCTAAGGCACGTTACATCTATTACTTACCTCTATTTACATATTTGCCGCGTGGTGACGGCAGTAAGAATACATTTGTCACCACCCCAACTCTTCCCGCGGGAGTCGTAACAGTCGACTAAGGGATTGAAGTGTCACTGACCATTCTTTGATTTGATTGATGACCAGTGATCGGTTTTTTGGATTCACCCTCGCGGAATTTCGCGTATAAAAAATTACGGGTGTCGGGTGTCACTATAAAAAAAAAATTATTATATTACATTATAAACAGTAACATGGCAGATTGCATGAAAATACGTAAAAATAATCAAAGTTTATTTTTCAAGTTACTATAGGAGACCCGCCGGGGGAATCCAAAAAACCGATCACTGTTGATGACGCGCAGCAGCGACACATTACTACGATCGCCAATCCGCTTGCCCAGCGTGGTGATTATGGACCTTTACCTCCTAATGCGTCTATCTATACTCATAGTTAGTAGGAGGTGCCTACGACCAGCAGTCGCCCGAGATAGGCGGATGATGATGATGTATTTACATAACACGATTGAATTATCGATTGCCCTGTAATGAAAGTGCCCTCGCGTAACCCCTCACTATGTCAGGCCGGGTTTAGCGGTAATCTCAAAATTTGGGCTCCAACCTAGCAGGTACGTCTTTATTGTTTATGCCCACTGAGTCTGCGTAATGTGTGCGTTTTGCACGCGTGAGTACGTGTTCATTTCAAACAGGGGCACGGCAGGTTACATTACAGAGGTTATGTAGTAGAAGAGACCATTGACATTGTTTTTATTTATACTCTTGGTCAAAGAATACGCGTCGGGAATCATTTTTCATGCAAATTACTGTAAACACACTGAGATCAGATATTTTTAGGGTTCCGTAGCCAAAATGGCAAAAACGGAACCCTTATAACGTATGCGGAATGAAATCTGCACAAAGTTTAATATTATATTAAATAAATGATATCATTATTATTTTCTTGAACATGTACGTTTTTTAATATCGATTTTAACAAGTATTCATGCAAGATAAAAACTACTTGAATCCAAAGTGTATAACTTTAGTTTTATGATACTTTATCCATTGATGTCGAAAAAACAAATGTTAGCATTTTTCTTGCCTCTAATTTTATCTTCTGTAGGAAAACTTTTTAAATAAAAATCCTTTGCTCATTATATTTCATATTCTTGTTAATTGGTCTATTGATACTTACTTATTATGCTAAAAATATTTAATTGAAATTAGCTATAAGTCGTTCACCGTGACATCCGTTACTGAAAAAGCAGTGTTTTTTACACTTTTTGATCAAATGGCGAAGTCATATTTTCAAAGTTGTTTATTTTTATTTTCCGTGTTGATAGGCTTGCTCTTTGTTTATGTTTCGTAATGCCCATGGTTTGAGGATGTTTTTCATCAATTTTGTTGTCATATTTAGAAGTATTTCTGAGCTCCCTGTTCGATTTTGTGATTCGGGTTAACGTAATTTCCTTTATTCGAGCTCTTTCTGAAAAGTGGCTGTAGCCAAATTGTTACATTACACTAGGGTTTCTAATATCATTTGTTGGAAACGAAAAGAATGCGAAATTTTTATAAAACAGTGTTTCAAATCTTGCCTTCTTCTAAAAAATCAGAATCATCGTCGATTTTGGCCTTAGCAAATGTGTCTTGTGGAAAATACATGCAGTTGTGCGACATTGTTCTACTCAATTGGCCATAATTTCTAAAGAAAGATGCCAAACCCGACAAAACTATCCAATTTAATTAACAATTGTATACAAATTAATTTAGCATTGAGACACAAGTTAAATTTATTTTTTTTATTTTGTTTTTACTTGTTCAAAATTTGTGCAAATTTCACTCCGCATACGTTAGATTCGTCATGTCCGTCTGTCCGTCTGTCACAGCCGATTTACTCGGAAACTATAAATGCTACAGTAACGAAATTTGGTAAGGATATGTGTTGCATGAACCGCTACAGGATTATGATACTAAAATGTAAAAAAAAACTATTGGGGCCCTCCATACCATGTAACTGAGGGATAGAAAATTTTTTTTAGTTGTATACAAGCGTGTGGGGTATTAAGCTTCTGCACCGTTATTCGAAACCTACATTAATATTTGAGAGAGGCAATCTTGTTTACTATGACGTGACGGTTGCTGATTTGACTATACTCTACTCTTTTTACCCCCTCTATCAGTTTCCCGTTTGTGCCACCAGGGTAGGGATGGCCGCTCCCTCGTCATTGGTGTCTCGTTTACCGAGACGTACGGTTCAGTCACAAATTCCTGGAATTTGTAAGTGAAATATATTTTAAAGTCTTAACGGTTTTACCGTTCGAATATAAAAATTTGTTATTAATCTTATTTTATTTTGCAGAGTTTTTGCAAAATAACGATGACGGACACATCTAGTGCATCAAGCACTAGCTCATCGTCCGATTCAAGACTATACCTACTCCGGCATGGGAGCCGAAGGCGGCGTAACGATGCCATAGAAGGTTAGCGGTATCCAGAACTGTATTAGTGACATGTTGCAATCCATGAGTTATGTACCTTTCTCAGGCAAATAAGAAGATGAATTAGAGGGCAACGTGAGCGGCGAGATATATACAAAGCTGAAGAAATTTGAACCCACTGTTTTTAAAGAAAAGGGTTTGACACTAAAGTTGTATTTAACGATGTTTTAGAAGAACCATCCGTTCCAAAATACTCGCCCGCTCATGTTGACCTTATAATCTCTGTTCAACATTTTGATTCCAAAAACTGGACAAGCGTCCGATATTCAGAGGTACATAAGATTTGCTGCTCCCAACCGGCCTTTGTAGGCCTCGAGACAAATGACTAATTAAAGAATTTATGTTTTTGACGCATTAATAGCATGGTCTCGTACTGCTGATGAGCTGTCTTTTAGGCGTTAGAAAATAAAATCAGATCTTTTTATGGAGGGTAGTTTTCATAAGATCCCTAATGATGCTTTAACGACAAACTGGTCTTAAAATAGTTACGAGTGATAATCGTGAGAGTTTAAATCAATATATCTGTAATGATTGCAACTAACATGTCGTCACCGCGCTGACCTTATCCGACAAAGACGAGATTGTATCCCCCGCTGCCTAAGTGTCAAAGAGTCCATAAGAAAGATACCCCGAGCTCACATAACTTTTATTGGAAAAACACGGTGAAATTTCCTAAACTTTTTGGCCGGTCTGACCGCCAACCCAAAATAAGCCTGCTGCGCAAGCAAGTGCTAATCTATGTCGTGATGCTCAAAAAAGGCCCACGCAGGGCATTTATGACCAGTCTTAACTGCTTTATGAATATGCTTAGACCTTTCTTACAAAAATTTTGGCCAGTCTGACCGCCAACCCAAAATAAGCCTGCTGCGCAAGCAAGTGCTAATGTGTATTAATGCTCACAAAAGGGCCTATGCATGTATTTTATGACTAGTCTAACTGCTTTATGAATACACCTAGACCTTTATTACAAATACTTTTTGGCCGGTCTGACCGCCAACCCAAAACAAGCCTGCTGCGCAAGCAGGTGCTAATCTATGTAGTAATGCTCGAAAAAGGGCCAACACAGGGTATTTTATGACCAATCTAACTGCTTTTATGAATATGACGACTCGTCTTACAAAAACTTTTGGCCGGACTCACCGCCAAACCAAAATAAGCCTGCTGCGCAAGCATGTGCTAATCTGTGTAGTTATTCCTAAAAAGGGCCCACGCAGGGCATTTATGACCAGTGTAACTGCTTCATGAATATGCCTTGACCTTTCTTACAAAAACTTTGTCGCTAGTCTGAACGCCAACCCAAAATAAGCCTGCGGCGCAAGCAAGTGCTGATCTGCGTAGTAATGCTCAAAAAGGGCCCACACAGGGTATTTATGACGAGTCAAGCTGCTTTATGAATATACCTCGACTTTTCTTAAATTGCCTGCGCAAGGCAATTATAACTTTTACCAATGGGCTGGCGCGATCCCTTTCGACCATCCAGAATAATTGCAAATAGCCAAGGTCAAGGAAAGCCTCGCCAGCGTAGCCTGGGCCCGAAACCCCAAGGCCCCAATGCCTATAAAAACACTACCCGACTAGGTCAAAACTTCCCACGCAGGGACTTTAATCAAAATAGGAAATTCTGACTGCAACAGTTTTCGAGCGGGTCAGTTTTTATTTATTTATTTAATTATTTATTTATTTTTTTTTTTTGGAAAGATGAGAATCATTAAATATTCCACGCTCACTATTAAAATTGATTAAATCGTTTCGAAATTCGTTTTACCTAAGGCCCCCGTTAGCATTGCCAAATGCAGGAAACAATTCAAAGAATTATTGAGACGGGCGTGCTATAATATATATTACACTCCTAGTTTTTGTCACGCCGATGTTCCTAATCCCAAAAAGCGACTGATCTTAACGTCCAATATTCAAATCTTAATTCTATACTTAGCGATCGTAAAGTTCAAGTTGGTGAAAATTTCACCGAATTTCAGGGTTCATTCAGCCCTCAGATTTGCTAGTAAAATTAGATCTGTCAAACGCCTATTTCCATCTGCCTGTCGCAGCCAGCGAGTCTGAATTTGTTTCAAAGTCTGATTTTCAACAGCTGCAGAGGACCTGCTTGCCTTAAGGTCATTTCTGACCAATTGGGTTGCCCAGACCTTTCGAGTTTTAGTTAATTTAGACTTTTTTCTCCTAGCAAATCAGAACCTCGGCCTTTATCACGAAAAGCCTTAAAAACGGTGCAAATTCTAGAACATTTGGGCTGGCAGGTCAATCATGTTAAGTCTATCCTTACCCCTCGGAGGGCCATAGAATACCTGGAAAATTGTTGGTATCCTCATGCCAACAAAAAGTACTTCCCATTAAAGAAATGCTTGGCCCTGAAAATAAATGCCGTTTTTGAAGCAAAAAACCGGTTGTACAAACTAAAGTCAAAGCATTGTGGGCTCCCTAAACTTTGTCCGCTTCCAGTACTCCGTGGACGTTTCAATCACAGAGCCCTGTTAGCATTTGGTGCGAGTCCCCTTCACCAGTCCATATATTGTCGGTTCCCTATATATACTAATGGAAGCGCTGCTCGAACTATCATTGTGGATAAACAATGAAAATATAAAATGATGGGGGCAATAAGAAGATAGGACAAGAAGAGTCAAGTCTCCATTCAAATCAAAGAGAAATGCTCGCGATCCTAAATGCCCTAAAATGTTGTTGCCATTACCTAACAAACTATTCCATGATAGTACAAAGCGACGACAAGTCTGTAGTTGCCTTCCTGAGGAACGAAGGGGGAACTCTGTCATCCTCCCTAATGAATGTATGTTACAAGGTGTTTCATCTAGTAGACCAGTACAACATTAATTTACTAATTCACTATCTCCCCGGTAAGTTCGATTGCGAAGCAGACCGCCTGTCTCGCCTGCCTGTCATTTCAGTGAAATCTCCTTCTCCTACCCATAATAACAGTGAAAATATTCTCGAAATGGGACACGCCGGAAGTACACCTCGTGTCGGCAAAGGCGTATGAAGTGCCTAATTATGTATCACTGAACGCGGCAGATCGTCAAGCCCAGTTTCACAATGCATTCAGTCGAACGTGGCGTTACCAGCTAGCCTGGATATTCCCACCACCATTCTTAATACCTCAAGTATTAGCACACGCAATGAATACAGCTCTAGGAATTTACCTGATCGTAGCCTCCCTGTGGCCGATAGTTTTTTGGAGAGCTGATCTCAAAAATCGAGCCCTTGCCCCACCATTCACAATACTTAGTCTAGATCAGGCCCTGATAGACACAGCCTCAGGTCATCCCCCGTCCCAGGCTCAGGAGTTGATGCTAGAAGCAGGAAAATGTGGGGATGGACAGAAAGCATAGAAAATTGGTCCCAACTACAAAAGAATTTATTACTTCTAGCTGGCGAAAATCATCGTTAAAAACTTATAAACACCCACTATAAGTGGTGCTTATGGTCGTGTGGTCGCTCGTGGTCGTTAATGTGAATACACCCTCAGCAGCCGATTTTGCTAGATAAATAATTGACCTGCATCAAAAAGTAAACTTGTCCTATTCGACCATATAAGTGTACAAATCTGCGATTGCTACCTTAACAAACCCTAATTTGCAGGTCAACCTAGCGTCACATACGTTTGTAAAATATTCATGAAAGGCTATTTCCAATGAAACTTCAAAAGTAAACAACGTAAAGACGTACCTATACGGGATACCGGTACCTTAGTAGAATTGCTTAAAAAGGTGGTACTCATCAATGAAAATAGCTTTTAGGAATGTTCAAAACCTGCCTCTATCTTATTGTTGTTTGTTCAAGTCATAGGGTATATGACCTTAATTTACTATCTGTTAATAAAAACGATTGTATTGTATCAATTTCTGGGTAAAAACTGATTGTGCCTCTTAAATTATTAACGTTATTGTAAATGTTAATACCTAATTTACTACGTTCTGTTAAGTACATTAAAAGAGCACGTTGCAACAATCTAATTTTAGTTATGTATATTTTTAGTTAAATGTGTAAAATTACCAATACCCGAACAGGGTTCATGTGAACTATTATTATACAATAAGACCTTGTGTAACACATGATTATATACAATAAATGAATTATGAATTAAATACAGTCTGGCTAGAATTTAACTCAAAATCAGGAAACCCTATTAATTTATTGAATTAAAAACGGTTATTTGTTTGCATTTAACTCAAAACTTAAAATATATGGACTTGGACCCTATATTATTTGGTATGGTGACATTTGTAAGTCTGACAATGACGCGGGCATCGATCCAAGCTACTCCGGGTAGCTAATGCATCCTGCAGTAGCTTCGAAAAATTTGGTACAAATCCTTCCGTTGGATGAAATCTTAGCTCGCGATAACTGACGCTCACAAAACACTTTTTCTAACGTTTGCTGTAGAGAAATTCGACAATCAGCACCCGTCTTAGCTGTAACTGAATGTTTTACTCCCGTTGATTATTCAATTTGAAAAATAATTGTAAGAAGATCTTATAGATTAGGAGCAAAGGGTACCTAATCAATAAAAATAGATACATTTTTAATTGATTTATTTATAATAAATTGCAATACAACATAATGGAAAAATCCAATGTTACATTTGACTTACCACCAGTTAATTATTACAATTGAGTTTGGTCTGTTGTAGATACATAATTACATATGTAACAATGTATTCAGGTTTAATAATACAAGCCTAGATTAAGTTGAAATAAACTTGTTTTTCAGTATTATTGTATGCTAAAGTTGTTTTTCAATAAACAGTATTATTGTATATTATGTGTTTTAATCCATATATCATAATATAAAAGAACATTTTTATTCTTATCACACACGAATGTGACTGTAACTTTACCAGTTACCTAATTGTTTTCACATGATTCACATTGGTGTCTTGCCACCAGGCGATAACAGACAGGTCTCAAATATTAATGTAGGTTTCGAATAACGGTGCAGAAGCTTAATAGCAGTGTTTTACCCTACAATAAAACACATATTAAGCGAAACACCTTATTCGAAACCTACACTTTATAATCCTGCCTGGCGGTTAAAATGCAATGTTCCACTCTCACAGTTACTTTTCACTAACTCACTACAAATCTTAGCACTTTCACTTCACTTCACCTTTGTGTAAGTTTTGGTGACGGTCACCACCGTCACTATCGTATCTATCTATCTATTATATCACTGTTTTGGTAGAACATTGCAAAACGTGTAAATAAAACATTAAATTTGAGAACCAATGACGAGGGAGCGGCCATCCCTACCCTGGTGGCACAAACGGGAAACTGATAGAGGGGGTAAAAAGAGTAGAGTATAGTCAAATCAGCAACCGTCACGTCATAGTAAACAAGATTGCCTCTCTCAAATATTAATGTAGGTTTCGAATAAGGTGTTTCGCTTAATATGTGTTTTATTGTAGGGTAAAACACTGCTATTAATAGAAAGGTCTTTGAAAATGATATGAAGGTTTATACATCTCATTTTTATTTAAGCAAATCGTTTTCGAGATATCAGCTCTCAAAGTCTGAAAAATGTG
Source organism: Thaumatotibia leucotreta (assembly GCA_025490895.1). Lineage (NCBI taxonomy): Eukaryota > Metazoa > Arthropoda > Insecta > Lepidoptera > Tortricidae > Thaumatotibia > Thaumatotibia leucotreta. The sequence goes on from JALPQI010005663.1 coordinate 49,706, forward strand.
TCCCTCCCTCTATTTTTTAAACTACGCGATATACAATTCTAAAAAAAAGATATGTTATGCACATTAATAAACTCTATCAACAATTTTTAGTTTGATTAAATTATTTCCCATAGTTTTTGAGTTAGGTTGATTTCACTGTATTTTTTAAATAATAAATTGATAATGGTACGGAACCCTTCGCGCGCGAGTCCGACTCGCACTTGGCCAATTTTTTTTTTAATGTAGGGATAAATGAAATTCTATTTAACATCAAAATGTATTGGAATTTCCCTGATAGTTCCATCGAACGCCAAAAACATGTAACTTTTTTGTCCGGATATAAAAATAGCAAGTCATGATTGAAAAGCCCGTTGTTCCATACATTTTTGACTGCACTAATCTATCTAACGATTTTTTTTTTGATGCTTAATTCAGGGACATTACAATATAATCTTATGTTAAAAAGGATTCTACTTATCCTGTAAATATTTGAAAACCCTCTTTGAAATCAGTCCGTTTTCATCTATGAAGACTCATAATAAATTGAATCATGATTTTCTTCCACATGAAACTATGCGCGTAAAGCCCTTGAAATGTCACTAGCTTAATAGTATTTTATATTAACAGCATAAGTAGGCAATTTATATGTTTCACGTTGACTCTGCAAAGGGTTTATAAATCTACTGCCATCGTATTTGATTATATTCGTAGGTGTTATATTTTTTCATATTGCCTATTCCCTTTTCTATTAGGTTTCAGCAATTTCATACGCGTATTGAGACCTAGATCTAGTACGTTCCCTGAATTTTATGTACCATCATGATCTGTCTACTTTTTCACAAGACTTTCCTTTATAGTCGTTGTCGTCGCTATGACACGAAAGCTAGGGTAAATAAAATTCAGGATTTTCACCACATAAACCTATTTGTAGCAGAAAATTATACATTCCGATCTTGCTTTAATAATTTAATATCATGCAATAATCTAAAATGCCATTGCAAATATTGAATACACAATTGAATATAACAATATTCAATTTAGTCCCGACAACCTAACTAAATTACACAACCATTTTTACACGTCTGTTCAATTTAGAACCAAAATCGTTCCTACAATTTTCACCACCATGCTATAAAAAGTGGATTCATTTTATCAAACATTTCCACACCCTCAAAACTTATAAAACACTGGCAACACTAAACCTATCTGAACATCGTCTATGACCAAGCTGGGATAGAAGCAGATAACTAACAGAGTAGGTTCTTTATAGTGTCGACGCTCGGCACCGAAATACGCCCCAGGAGAAATTCTAGTGCGCCTGATAAAACACCCAACATGGGGCTGCAACGGTGCTATTTCCAAGGCTTACTTTCTGCAGTAGGTTTTGATAAACTGGTGTAGAATGAGCTCTAGATTCGTAGCAATATCGTATGCCTGATCCAAGAGATTTAAGGCAATTTCAAATACTATAGAGGATAAAATTTAATTCGATATTTTGATGGACGATGACTAGATACGTCTTCCGAATAGGGAAATCACGAAAAAAGGTTCCTCGATATACTTATTTTTTTAAAGTTAGATCTTGTTTGACACTAATATTTATCGTATATCTTAACCTTGAGATCTTATATATTAATATGAAAATATTTAAGTAAGTAATTTAAATAATAAAACTTTTTAGTGATCTGTCGAAGAATATAATCCTAAAGAATGTAACATCCCTTTTTTCATGAATCAGATTCACAGAACTAACTATGCCATGAATGTGTCTTTTTCACTCACCAAGACTATTCTTGGAATGTACCGAAGAAAAACTGGTAATTTAAAAGTAGCTATAATTTCTAGCAGAAAAACATTAACCAGTAAAAAGTAAATTAGGATATTCCTATTAATGTTCGATTCCTACATACCTACAATACGATACGCTAAGCTAATTTCAGTCTGATTCATTTGAATAAATTTATAACTTCACTCATTCAGCATTTTTATTTAGGTATCCCCCTATAACTCAGATGTATTCGTGGAGTAATAATGATACAAGTTTCCTATTATTTCGAGTCTGGTAAAAGTTTCCTATCATTTACACTGGTTTATGAAAGGTATGGATGTTAGATGTAGGAACAACAATCTAACAGCGCGGCAAAGTGCCTCCGTTGTGGGGTTCGTTTCAATTATTTCTACCCTCGGGCGGAAAATGTGTTTACCTTATGATTGTTATGTTAATGATAAGGTTGCAAAAGGATTAGATGCATGTGTATTGTATAATCTGAGATTACATGGTTTGCCAATAACATTGATATGCGAGGACAAATTAATTTGTCAGGGTTAGTGTTTTCCATAATAATAGAATACAAACATTAATTAAATACTTACAGAAAACTTTAAGATTAAGTTTCGATAATGGTAATAGGGTATACTACTACCAAGTTCAAAGCACCATGCCGGCTCCAAATAAAAAATCTAAATAATTCTGATATTAGCGCGACATTAATACTGTCAGAATATATTATAACGAAATGGTCTCTATTTTCCGAGTCGTGCATTTTCGAATATGTTTACAGTTCGCCAGAATGCTTTGATAAATTAATTCCGTAAGAAAATATTTATTATAAACGTTGGGTTTTTTAAAGTAGGTAATAAATAAGATAAGTAATGTGATAACTGTAACTGTTGGTGTACAGGGAGCAAATTTTTTTGTGTATCGCTTATTTTCTTCTTTGATTTGTAAACAGGAAAAATATAATGAGAACCTACCATAAACATTAATAAATAAAAAATGCCTTTAAAATACGCAAACGAAGGATGTTTTGAAATAAAATTTCCTTCAAAATTAATAGGTACTCCATTTCAGATTGCCGGAAGCCAAATAATCACTTTAAAAGAAAAGTCGTAGCGATAAATGATGTACCACTACTATGTGTTTCGAAAACGTACTCGCACTACATCTCACTGATGTGTCACCAAACCATAAAGAGCATCATATCAATCATATCATACCAATGTATACTTGACACGTGTTATACTCGTATTATAGTATACCATATAGCATGGTAAACCATAGTGAAATCGTCATTGTACTGAAGATCTGTAATTGTACCTATGTTTAACAAATAAATTATTTTGACTTGATTAAATATCCTCCTAATGCCCCTGGTACTAAATTTTGTACATATCCGAAATTTTATTTAAATTTTTATTGACGAAGATAGTTCTTAATTCAAAAACTTTACAAATGTCACTGGGTCTCCGGGGGGCATACTTAAGTGAGTTTGCAACGCACCATGCTTATGACAACGAAGATTGCGTGAGCCTAACTGGGTATAACGGTCTCCTGAATGGCTACTAGAAACTTCGAAAAATCGCTTGGTGCTGTCACTCCAATGGCGCGTTGAAGTAACTGAAACAGATGCTGGAAATTTACGATTTTCGAAGTTCCGAGGTCCTGACCACACTTATAGACCCCGGATAAATATACCTATTCATCAAGTAGCTTTACCGTTTATCGCGCTCCTCGTTACTTCCGCACTTGCATGTTAGAACCTCACGGCAACAACGACAGACGATAAACACGGGAGCATTACAAGCCTACAGATAAAATGACTAAATATCCTTTTACCCAGGTATATAAAAGAAAAGGACGGCTGACATTTATCATTATAATATAATCGGAGATGGTGAAACAAGCCTTTAGCCAAAGCACCCTGAACTTGCTCCAGACGCTCAAACTGCCAAATGCAGCTTACCAGGATGGACAACATAATATTAACCATAAACCGATGACAGCAGCCAATCAAAACGCGCGACGCTGGCGCTAAAGTTACGCCGTCACGCCACCTCACACAAGAAGACTTCAAGAAGATCTGAAAGATTTCTCTCTTAGATTTTAATCATCAACGATACCGCGCGTGTCCTAGGCCTAGATATAAAGAACCTCTGTAAATCTAATTTGCCATCATCCACCATTAAAATGATATTATAGTTAACAGACTTTTTCGAATGAGCCCACGAATAAGCGATACGCAAAATCATGGTAAAACTCAGTAGCGTGTTATAAAGACATCTTTATAAAAACCCGTAGAAAAATCAATGCCGCGCGAAGCCCGCCCCAAGGAGATTAACATCACCTTTCTTTCAACATTTTCGCAAAAAACGCGAGTAACCTCAAAATGTTTAGCTTATAATCAACGTCTTGCGTGAGCGATAAAGAGTTTCGAAGGAGAATGATAAAAGATTAACTTGATTTATGCTCGAATTCTTTCTAGAACCATCTAAAAAGGAATATAGAATCATTACGTTTAATGGTGTTACGTGATCTTTTATTTTTGTATAGAAATGATATTTCGTTTTGATGCCGAAATTCGGAAGAAAGAAATACGCAATTAATAATCGAATCACATTCTGATCATCATCATACTTCAGTCCACGGCTGGACATGGTGATATGATGTATCAAATTAATTTGTTGAATTGATGTCTATTTGCAGTCTCTATTTACTCTCCACACGAAGTAGATGCTATTGCATCAGATATATCATACATGCAAATATGCAACGGATGCATACTTTGCAAACTAGGAATATTACAATCATGTGCTCCGCTTTGAGTATTGCAGAATATTTACGTGATATCTGTTGGCTGCAGGTTTGAGCTTCAAACTATTAGCTTCAGTAGCGATCAGGTATATTTGAAATGAACTTTACATATTATTATGTACTTAGGCTTGACTTCACCAAGCTTTTATTCGAAGAACAACGTTTACTCTCGGATAGTAATGTCAAAATTCTATAGTAGTAGTATCAGACACTAATATCTGAGCGTTATTCTTCGAATAAAATTATGGTGAAATCGAGCCTACCGATGGCCGTTGGGGCGGAAAGGTTCTCGAATGGCGGCCACGAAGAAACACGTAAAATGCATATTACGTAATGGTAATTAGTGACTATAATTATAGCAGCGTAAGTTTTTTTTGTTTACCTCTCGTGTGCCGGATTTTTTTTTTCTAATAGTTTTCTCGTACACGGATCCACGTTCCTGCATACAAGGGATTAAGACGTTGCGCGTTGACTTTGACACCTTATGTAAGAAAAAAAAAGTAAAGATGTCGAAGTCAGATTTAAAAATAGACAACATGGGCGAACACCTGGTAGTGCTATCAATCTCAAGCGCTATTAATAAGATCCTGTAGTCTAACTAAAATCTGATATAACCGCAGACAGAGATGGAGTGAGACGAAGGTTTCTACTCGTTCTCGTCTCGACGAGGTGAAACATTCGTTTAACTAGCAGCCGTTCAATCTTCTCGAATTGACCTCAGTTGGTGCCCTTGCTTGCAATATGTAAATAATGAAAGCGCAAACAGCAATTTCTAAAGTTCGAATGCTCCGGTTCTAGATTGATAACTAATTATGGGCTATTTCACTTCCAGGGACACCCGATTAGATTAACTTTCACAAAAAAGTTAACTTCGATGTCAGTTTTGTAACGACAATTAAGCATGAAATATTTACGTAAATCCACTTTATTTATGTTTTTATATTGCATAAACGCGTATTCTTTCTGGATTAAATGATAAAAATATATTTTTGTTAATATTTTAATGCTTAATTATCGTTACAAAACAGTTAACTTTTTTGTGAAAGCTAAGCTAATTGGGTACCCCTAGAAGTGAAAATCCCCTTATGTAGAATTGTAGCCTTTTAATTTATATTTTTTTAAGTTAACATGTTCATTTACATTGTCAGTATGCCTTAACATAAATTGGACTACCTGTCATACCATATTGTAAGCTCCAAATAAGCTTTAGAATCGATAGTTAAAGTTGATCGGTTTGATCCTACCCTGTATATATTATATACATTTCAAAATATGTTATATAAACAAGTGAAACTTTTTTAATCAATTTCAGATCCGTAGCAGAACCAACAAAAGGTTTTTGAGTAGGCTATTCGCGGAAGGACTAATTTAATTACAAAATTAAAAAACATACGACCCGAAACGAGTATGTTAATAAATCTATTTACAAATTTCAGTCCCTGAAATAAAGACATTTTAAAGGTTAACCCGTGGGCTGTTGTAATTAAATTTGTTTATCCTAAAATACTCATTTACAGGTTAAAAGAGATAATTACAGAGTTGACCCCTTTTAGTCCCGTTCCTGATTTGGATCAAAATGATTTTCGTTGTCTTGTGTCATACCACTTAGACATACCACTAGAATTTTGACCCATTTATCAAAGAAGTAGGTATAGTCAACAAAAAACGTGGTTTACCACTTTTGGGCTGTATTCAGTGGTCATAAAGTCTAAAAGTAGTAAACCACATTTTTTGTTGACTGTACGATCTAAATACAGTGTGTTACCATCCTCACTAGGGCCGCCAGACTTTGAGCTGCCAGATTGTATTTGGATATTTTGGATACAATTTGAGGGTAAGACCTTTCTTAGGGAACTGAGACGACGATTTCCTTCCTTGATCCCCGCTCCGGTTCGTTCCTGGGTGCTTAGCCAAGTTGTCAATCGCTAACACTTAGTAGCGTATCGTAGTTTTCCCTCTCTGTCACTCTTTCATATTAGTGCGACAAACACAGTTAGCTGCCTTTCGTTTACGATTGACGAGTAAGCGTTAGCGATTGGCAACTTGGCTAAGCACCCTGGAGCAGAGATCGTCGAAAGTTCGATCGTCGAAGATATCATCGCCATTCAGCGCGGAAATGTTGCGAGCGTGATGGTCACTTTTGCGTCGGCAACCAATCGGGGCGGTTAAGATCGGTAGCTATAAGGTTTTTTTAGGTTTAATCCTATTTAAGTTGATATGTATTTTAAAATTACTTTTACTTATTTCTTTTTTAAGATTTAGTTTGTAGTCAGTATTATTCTTATGTAGTTTTTGTTTTCGATTAATAAAGAGATTCAGACATTTGTTTTTGTATAAACGATGTGTCTTATGTTATGTATTAACCCGCTACTTACATAAAGGGAAAATTTAAAATTACGTGCCACTATTTCTGCCACTCCAATCTACAATACAATACAATAACTCTCTATTGCACTTCAAAGCAATTAAATACAGAACAAATAATACTCGTAAAAGTACATGTTTGTTTATGTAAATTTATGAAGTTTTTTAGTTACATTTTATTGGATTTTGTATAATTTCTGTTTAGTT